>CM077154.1:135919520-136106771 GCA_039583875.1 Platanthera guangdongensis | reverse complement strand
AAGATGATGCTTCCTCTTAGCCACAAAGCCTTCGGGCTGCTCCATATATAGCTCTTCCTCCAAATCACCATGTAGAAATGCCGTCTTGACGTCCATCTGCTCGACTTCAAGATGGAGGCAGCCATACCCAACACCAGTCTGATAGAGGACATTTTCACCACTGGGAAAAAATCTCGTCGAAATCGACACCTTGTTTCTGACTGAAACCTTTCACCACAAGTCTCGCCTTGTACTTTGGCTGAGAGCAATTTTCATCCAACTTTAACTTGAAGACCCACTTGTTCTTCAAAGCTTTCTTCCCTTTAGGCAATGGGACTAAATCATACGTCTCGTTCTTCTGAAGGGAGTACAACTCCTCTTCCATAGCAGCTGTCCAAGCCTCACGAACTTCAGCACTCTAGGCCTCCCAATAGGACTCAGACTCTCCACTATCTGTTAGCAAAATATACTCATGAGGGGAATACCTCGTATTGGGCCTTCTGACTCTCTCAGATCTGACAAGAGAAACCTCCACCACGGATGGTACATCAACTGGCAGAGCTCCCCCTACATCCGGAATTATCTCCTCATCAGGAATAAACTCACCAACTTCCTCTTCAGCATGCCCATCATCATCAACAGTCTCTACTGGCCCATCATCAGCATAGAGTCTCTCCTCCGCAGGTGGAAACTGTGGAACCTGTGACTCTGCAGCATTATGCTCACCAACCACTTGATCTTCAACAAATATCACTTCTCTGCTTCTGATCATTTTCTTGTTCACAGGATCTCAGAGTCTATAGCCAAACTCCTCATGGGGAAATCCCATCAAGATGCACTCCCGGGACTTCTCATCAAGCTTCGATCTCTCTTCCTTGGGGACATGAACGTGGACTTTGCATCCAAACACCCGCAAATGTCCGTATGACACTTCCTTTCCGGACCAAACACGCTCTGGAATATCACCATTCAGAGGTGCAAAAGGAGACAGATTTATCAGATGTACAACAGTTTGCACAACCTCAGCCCAAAACTGTTTGCTAATGTCAGCTTGAGAAATCATACATTTGATCTTCTCAATAATCGTCCTGTTCATCCTTTCTGCTAACCCATTCTATTGCGGCGTCCTCGGGATTGTCCTTTCATGTACTATGTCATGCCTTATACAGTAAGCGTCGAAGGCACCAGTGTACTCTCCCCCGTTGTCAGATCGAGCTCGCTTTATTTCTTTCCCGGTCATCTTCTCCACCTTCGCTCTGAACTCTTCAAACTTTGCTAGAACATCACTCTTGTGCTTCACAAAATATGCCCAGACTTTCCTGGAGTGATCGTCAATGAACGTGACAAAGTAAGCGGCTCCGCCCACAAACTTGGGCTCAATAGGACCACACACATCAGTGTGTATCAAGTATAGTAACTCTGCCTTCCTCTTTGGTCCAGAATCAGCAAAGGAAACACGTTTCTGCTTACCGGCCAAGTAGTGCGCACACGTATCAGGAATCCCTCCTGATAGCCCAGGAAGGACCTTGTTCTTCACCAAGATCTTCAAGTTCTTCTCGCTGATATGCCCAAGTCTGCGATGTCATAATTCCATAGAGTCGCCCTCTGCCGCATTCACACTTGGACCACAGATCTTGACTTTAGTACGATAAAGGTCACAACACTTCCTTCCTCTGGCTACTACCAAAGAACCCTTTACCAACCTCCAGATCCCTCCACCTTCAATGCTTGTGAAACCACCATCATCAAGCCTACCAATGGAAATCAGATTCATTCTCAAGTCAGGAATATGTCTGACGCCCTTGAGAACAATCTTCCCCAATTCAGTCTCCAAGTGGACATCACCACTACCATCAATCAACGACTCACCAGAATTTGCCATCCGGATCACACCAAGATCTCCATCAGAATAGGTGTAGAAGTAATCTCTGTGAGGAGTGCAATGATAGGATGCACCTCCGTCCACGATCCAGTCTGTGTCAATGCAGTCTTGGCAAGACGACCCACTGCACTGCAAGCATAATGGCTCAGCCTCCGCAATCGAAGTCGTCGCATCACCACTGGATTCTCCAACCTCCTTGGTCTTTCCCTTCAGGTCTCTTTTCATTTGGAAGCAATCCTTCTTGAAATGACCCTTCTTCTTACAATAGTAACACTCGATGTCCTTCTTACACTTGCCCCTGGACTTACTCCTGGAACTGTCCCTGTGCTTCACATCCTTCTTCACAGACCGGCCTCTTCCCTCCATGAGAAAAACACCCGAAGTGGAAGATCCAGAATCCTTCCTTCTCAGCTCTTCGTTCAGGAGACAACTAGACACCATCTTCATGGTTACCACGCCATCAGGTGCTGAGTTGCTCAACGACACTACTAGAGTCTCCCAACTCTCGGGTAAAGAACTAAGGATCATTAGAGCTTGGAGTTCATCTTTCAAAGTGATATTCATGGACTCCAACTGATTGATAATACTTTGAGCAAGGTTCAGATGCTCAGTCATCTGTGAACCTTCCCTATACTTCAAATTGACAAGCTTCCTAATCAGAAATGCCTTGTTACCTGCAGTCTTCTGCTCGTACAAGGCTTCAAGCTTTTTCCATAGTGCCTGAGCCGAGGTCTCCATGGAAACATGATGAAAAACAGAGTCATCGAGCCACTGTCTAATGAACCCTACTGCCTTTCAATCCATTTTCTTCCACTCTTCATCATCCTTAACTGAAGCAGGTCTCCCCGTCAACGGAGCATGGAGATCTTTACAATATAAGAGATCCTCCATCTGAGGCTTCCAGATACTCCAATTCTTGCCATTCATACTGACCATCCTTGTGTTCTGTTCCATTGTTTTCTCAAACAAGTAACTCTATTACGGTGCACAAGTCAATTTATTTCAAGGGATGAACAAGAGAGGATAGGGAGCGGACCGATGGTTGTCACCTACCGCACCAAGTTAGAAACCGAGAAATAAAAACGACTAGCCAAAGAACCTGGCTCTGATACCACTTGATAGGGAACGGGGGTCCGAAGATAATGGCAACCCCCACCGATCAATAGAGTCAAAACAATAAGAAGCAAAACAAAAACACCACAGATGAACACAGAGATATACGTGGAAAACCTTCACCACTTGAAGGTCAAAAACCACGGGGCACGGCACAACGAAAATCCACTATAATAAATAAGGATTACAGAAATTTATCTAGGTTTGCCCAAACCTAAAAAGCCCTCCGGATTTGACACACAAATCCACTCCTCTCTACCACCAAGACAAACCGCAACTTCTCTACAACAGGATAAAATCCTACTCTCTCTTCAAGCACAATAGCAAACGAAGACAAGAAAGGGTACACCTGAAAACGTAGACGAAGAAGCCCTTGAAACGGTAGAGAAAAACTCCTTCCAACAGCACAGAGGAAACACCTCCTTCAAGCAACGAACTCCCGCCTACAGCAGCGGCAAAATCCCTTGGAACAGCGGACGAATGGCGGCCGACGGACGGCGCGACGGCGAACTCCTCCTTCCTTCGAAACGGCGAGCGCGGGCGCGGGGATGGCGGACGGCGCGATACGCGCGGGCTGGGGGGGGGGGCAGCCGCTCCTCTCTCTAATAACCCTAGACAGTTTTTAATCGGGAGAAAAAAAAACACACACACAGCAATTTTCAAAAGTCACACCGATTTATAAAGGAAAAAACTGCTCACAGTTTTAACTAAAACTGCCTCTTCCAGCAACCAGTAAAAATAAAGTTGCAACATCAATAAATTCAGGTTGCAACTTCATAAATTCTGCACACACACCTCTCCTTTAGGGGCTGAACCCCAACAGTTTTTGCATCACATGAGTCATGACTATTACTCCTCTCGCTCACTAGTAATTGTTCTGTATGGATAGTGTTTTCTTCTCTGCGAGTGGGTGAGATCCAAGCCGTCCAACTTTAAATCTAACGTTTGTGATTTACAATAATAAAAAAACCAAAAAATACAAATAGAACCCGTTCTTTAAAGTCCATCGGACGGCTCCTGCGCTACTCGCGCTCCTTCCTCTAGAAACGGGTAGCACAAGAAATTTTTTTTTCTCGCTCACAACCCATTAAAAAATCGAGCAACGATAGGAATATGACTGTGCGCCCAAGAGCAGACGAGCACCAACAGAGATATTGTTATATCCGAGTACTGCCGCCCAATAAATGATATCATTTTCCACCACTGTTTCACACTATTGCTTCTGGCAGCTAACGGTGCAGCCGTGCCAAACATATCATAAAAGAAGAGGTATGAATTGCTAATGATTGCTTTTTGAGTGTGAAATATACCGAACTTTATTTGTTAACGCACTTTATTTGCTAACGCACTCCGAAGAAACTTCGTCTACTTTTATGTTTAAACGGATGAACTTTATTAGGTGGTCGTTAACGAATAACTCGTACATTTACGATCGTCACGGCTATACCAAACAAAGCCTCAAAGACTCATAAATGAGGTGGTTTTAGTCGTGAAAGTCGGACTGTTGAAACTATAACACGCTTTCATGGTGAGGAGATCATTATTACGTTAAAAACATAAGGCAAAATTATCAAATTGGTTCCTAAACTTTGGGAACTTTTTCAAATCAGTTCCTAAACTTTCAAATCATTCAAGTAAGTCCTTAAACTATTAAAACCAGTACAAGGATCCTACCCTCATAGGGACCAATTTGAGATTACTTTGAACTTGTTTTAATAGTTTAGGGACATATTTGAATCATTTGAAAGTTTAGGGACTAATTTGAAAAAAATCCCAAAATTTAGGGACCACTTTGATAATTTTGCCAAAACATAAATATGTCCAAAGCATAACTAGGTTAAATGTGTAAGACTTCAGTCATTTGAGCAGAATTAGAATTAGATATTGAAATTAAGACAGATTTCAATTCATGCCAAATTATCTGATGCAGCTAGCTAGAGAGAAATTAAATACTACAACAAAATAAATTGGTGATTCTCAATAGCATAGGGTGAAAATTACCTTTCAGTCTCGATTCCATCAAAACGAATAATGTCTATGTGTCCGTTCGGCACGCAGATATTGGCTTTCTGGAATTGGCTTTGGCCAGAAAACCAATATCTGCAGGAATTGGCTTTGGCTAAAAAACCAACTATGATGTTCGGCTGCAGGATGTTATTCAGTGAACAGAATTGGAATTGATATGTAAAAGCTGTTCGGCTGCATACTGGAATTGGCTTTCTGAAATGAAAATTTTTAAAATGTATACATTTTCAAATTAAACGAGAAAGTAAACTACTACTGATAATTATAGTTCAAAATACCACACAAACATTATCCATAAATAAAAATACAAAATAGATAAATGTCCATCAAACTGCATTCAAAAAAGTCACAGATCTAGCGATCAAACTGCATTCACAGCCATATGCCCCTCATATCTTCAGGTAGCCGCATGAATATGTCACGTTTGACATTATCATGACACAGTATATCCATCGCCTTGAGAAAATCACCCCGGTCTAAATCCTTCATCTGAGCTAGTGCGACATATATGTCATCAACATTCCCAGCAGACTTGCTCCCCGCTGCCTTTTCCACCGAGTCAGCCAATTTCTCTATGGCTACAGCTACGGCATCAGCTCCTACTGCTCGTTTTCTCCTCCTTCTGCTGCTTCCTTCTTCATCTATTCTAACCTGCTCTTGTGTATTAGTTGTTTTGTCTGTCATAGACTCAGCATCAATCTCCTTTGTCATCTCCATTGCGGTCGCGGCGTGACTACCAGATGCCCTATCAGTTCCGCATAGCACAGCCAAATAAGACCAGTTGACGATAACCTTGTCCTTATAATGCTTGACAGATGGATGCGCCTGCAATAATATAATGAATTTAACATTTCAATGAAATAAACGTAGGAAAATTAATTAAATAAAAATTGTACCTTCACATAGTTAGCCCATACTTCTTCGCTGTCTACCTGTACCATGTTCCGTTGCCAATCCCATCCAAATCCGTTAGTGCCCAGCATTGCACTGACTTCTACGTAGTACTTGTTGCAAGTTTTAAGCCGAGTCATTACCTTCTCCTTGCTTGTTTCGATGTCACATATATCCTTAAGGGCAGTCATAGCTGCTGTAAATGCAACACTCTTCCAGCCATTAGGAGTTTTATGCCCCAAACTATGTTGCTCCAATAATGCATTAGAGAGGGTAATGTCCATTTCTGATGTCCAGTGCATGTAGGACCGCTCAGTCCTACCACCCACCTTTCCTGAGCTCTGATCCATGGTGGCTGCTAAAAATGTATGATAACAGTAATCTTAAAACTCAATAAAAAGTATTATAAATGATCATGATTTAATTTAATAGCATAAAGTTCAAACCATTGGTTCCAGTCACAGTTTAATAATAGAAAAAACACCAAATAGTCTACTAGCAGATATAATACATAAGAATATTAATGCATATTTTGGTATTCATTGAACATATTTATAGCGAGCGTGTCTCTAAAGTTTGTCCACTCCTGTGTGGCTTGGATTGGGCTGACAACGTCTACGTAGTCATAAAACTCTTCTGCCACGTCTTGCGCTAATAGCTCAGCGTCAACCTCGTCCAACATTTGTGCGTCGCTTTCTAATCGTTTTTCCACTAGAAAATTATGTAATATGCAGCAAGCATTTATGACCTGAACCTGTCCAAAATTTAATAACTTACATATTGTATTGACTAAAATTTAACAATTACGCGTATAATTTTGCATGCGATACCTGCACTTTAATGCTGAAAAAAGATGGCTGACGTAGAATAGCCCATCGTTTCTTCAACAATCCAAAAGTTCGTTCTATAACATTTCTTTCTTTAGCATGACGTAAGTTAAATAACTCTTTATATGTTGTTGGTTTATTATCCTGAATGGACCATTCTTTTAAGTGATAACGTGTTGACCGATATGGGGCAAGAAATCCTTGACCATTCGTGTATCCAGCATCAACAAGGTAGTACTTTCCTATACAATAAAAAAGAGTAATTATTATACAATTACATATTATTTTGTGCTTGAAAATGAAATATTCAATTTTTTTACCATTTGGCACTTCAAAACGGTCTTGTCGCTCCAATGCATCACGTAATACTCGAGAGTCGGATGTTGAGCCCTCCCAACCAGGTAACACATATAAGAACTCCATATTACTATCACATACACCGAGCACATTTGTGGTGATTGCTTGTTTACGGTTTCGATATCTGCTTTGATCTTCAATAGGAACAGTAACGTCTATATGTGTGCCGTCTAGTGAACCAATGCTATCTGTGAACCATCTAGATCGGTGTTGTTGTGTTTTCAGGTCTTTTGATGTAATCGTTTGAGAGTCTTTAGTATCGCATGCAACACAATGTTGAAGTGTCGGCTGATTGTATCCGTCGAGCGGATAAACGTTCAACCAGCAATTTGAAACTTTGTGTATGTGTCAAGATGTGTAGAAATAACGCAACTGATTCCTTAGTAGATACAGACTGTGTGTCGCGGACATACCTTTTGCGCGGAGAATACCACAAAGCTCATTGAAGGGTGCTTTACCCATGCGTAGGTGGCTAAAAACAGTTAGCCTCATGTCCATCATATAGTCGTTTTAATATTATATTACGTAGAATGTCCTTATCTACAATGTCAACCGGGTTTTTAGGAATGGATTCCATAACTACCACAGCTGCGCCATAAGTTGCAGCAACTGCTGACTTGATTATAATATCCATATTACGTTTTTTTTTGTACCTCTGCGTGATCCATGACAAAATCTAGATTTACAAATCATAGTAAAAACCAAAGACAAAATAAATTAATATCTTGGGCTAATCAAAGTGAAACAGGCAAAGCCAAAATACCAGGCAAGGATCAAACAGTTAGGTCTACATCTGAGAATCAAAATCTAACTACGTTTCATGAAAAGAGCCATAAAATAAAGTTCCATGACTCTTTTCATGGCTCTTTTCAGATCTAACAGTTAGATCTGAAAAGAGCCATGAAAAGAGCCATGAAAATATAAGTTGCAGTCTAACAGTTAGGTCTAAATCTACCTGAAAAGAGGCATGAAAATAAGTTCCATTCTGAAAAGAGCCATGAAATGTACATCGAAGGAACTGTTAGGTCTAGTTCTGAGAATCAAAATCTAACTAAGTTCCATGAAAAGAGCCATGAAATAAAGTTCCATGGCTCTTTTCATGGCTCTTTTCAGATCTAACAGTTAGATCTGAAAAGAGCCATGAAAAGAGCCATGAAAATATAAGTTCCAGTCTAACAGCATTTGTGCGTACGTTCTATTTTTTTCAGGATGAAATTGATAAATCCACACTTCATTTTCACACAAAAAAACCAAGAAATACTCACAAGCCTACTAATTCAAAATCAACAAGTCTATATAAATCTACACATATCACATCCACACATTTCATTTTTACACAATGCAAATAACCAAAAAGTTGAATGGGAGGGGTAGGTTCAGTCAACACAACTACACATTTCATTTTTACTTTGTTAAACATTGGTGCTGGACAAAAATGACAAACGAAGGAATAAGAAAGGAGGCAGAGGAAGTCAGGCTATGCTGGACGGACTCGCCGAACGAAGAAGAAATCAGGCCGTGTTGGAAGAAAGCAGTTGGAGGAGGAGGAAGAAGAAAGAAGGAGAAAGAAGAAAGGAGGCGAAGGAATAAATGAGGAGGAAGAAGAAAGGAGGAGGAGGAGGAGGAGGAAGGGGAAACTGCGGGAAGATGAGGAAAAATTGAATATCCTGGAGAACTCCGACAGAAACGACGACGAAGAAGAGAAGAGGAGGAAGATGAAGATGAGGAGGTATACCTGCGGCGGAAGAAGAACAAGAGGATGATCGGGGGGAGCGTCGTCGGGGTCGGGGCGGAATGGCTTCCGTCGGCTGCGATCGGGGGAGACGAAATTCACAAATTCTTATCTCTGGGGATAAGAATCGGGGGGCTCGAAATTATATCTAGGGTTAAAGCCGGCGGAATCAAGCCCAAAGCCAATTCCGCTCTAATTCTGTCCCGCCGAACACATGATTTGGCTTTACTGTGCCCCAAAGCCAATTCTAGAATGTCATTTCCGTCCCGCCGAACAGACCCTAAGATTTATGGTCCATTTGGCACGGCGGCAACAGTCATGAATGCGATGATTATGAACTGTCATTTGTGACCGTCTGATCACGCCTAAGGAATTCCATCAGCTTTTATGTTCAAAAACATGGATTCGTTTGGCGCAGTGTTGGAGGTCACGAACGGCATGGTTATGAGCCGTCGTTTGTGAACGCATGACCTCGCCTAAAGAACTCAATTCATTTTATGTTTAAAAGTAGGTTTTTTTGATCTTGATGATGGTCATAATCATTATCTTGCCAGACATAGATTCTATGACCGTGACATTTTTTTCTAAACTCTCGAGAGCAAAACGCCTCTCCAAACTAAGGCTACGTTTGGAAATGTGGCGGAGGTCATGAACATAGGGGTTAAATTGTCATTCGATAACACCAACCTAAGGAACTCCATCCACTTTTATGTTCAAACAGATAATATTTGTTAGTGATCCTTAATGAATGACGGTTTAACTCATGTGTTTACGACCGCCGCCACCATGCCAAACGAAGACCAAACTTTAATCTAAGAGAAACCTCTAAGATTTAAGCTTCCTTGATGATTGCATTGGTTGAAAATAATAATAATGGTTGTAAAGTAAGAATAAAAAAGTAAATATTTATTAATTTTCCAGCACAATAATTTTTTTATTCAAACATCATTTTCTCGGCCACAACTTTGACATGGAAGCTGATAGACGCAATATTTTAAATCCAGAGCTCAAATATTGCTGCACAAAAACTTCTCCATAAAACACCTCGTCGCATCGCATCAGAACCGTTCATCGGGGTGTCCGTTCAATGAAAATGATGATGCAGCAGTTTTTTGATGCTGAACAGAGAAATCCTTCACTTCCTGAAAGACGAGAAGAAAGATTATGCATGGATGCATTAATACAATTAAATTAATCATTTTCTTCAAGTTTCTAATGATACTCGGTAGATTTTGAGTAAAAAGTTTTACAAGAATTCTATGTTCTTTGAATTGATTTGAGTATTATAACATCTATTCAAACTGAAAGGAAACAAAAGAAGTGTAAAAATGGAAAACTACCCTAACATCTGCCCTCAAATAGGTGTTTTAGTTCTTTATCATTGAATTTTTGAATTCCACATATTTGCTTCCTCTAAAATGGCTGCCCGGTGCACAAAGCATCATCGGGCAGCAAGGGTCTCAGCACAAGGGTGGAATTTAATCAAATTTAAGAGGCTACTTCCAAGACTCAACCCTTCACCTCAAGGTCATATGATAACACCTTAATCGGTGCGCCAAGGCTCCCCCTCTAAATGAAAAAAAATGTTGTTTTTTAAAATTTTATGAGCAAATTTTAAAAACCAATACTAACACTTGGTGATATTCTTCTACAAAAAAAATACTGATTTTGAAATTAAAAGAATCCAAAAATCCAATGATAAAACATTAGAAAAACCTATTTTAGGACCTAAACACAAGCATCTGATGTCCATTAATGTTTGATCCTTATGTATCAGAATTCTCTCTTTTGAGTCCAAATTGTTATTATCCATTTTACAGTGTAGATTAATTTGCAGCTGATCTGATGGGTTTACTAATCTCATTCTTTTATATTTTTTCTTTAATAAAAAAATTATACACATTTAGATAAAGTGAGAATCAATCATCACTGTTAAATGGATCTCCATTTAAAGTCACAAATGACGGATCCCAATCTGATACTCATGCGGTCTAATTTCTCGAAAAATAGCATTAGATTTCAAACTCACCTCCTTTTTGCAGATTGCAAGCTGAATTCTCTGGCTATTTCCCATAAATTGCGCTCTGCGGCTTCCCAACATGAAGATGGATAATGTAGCGGCCGCCATTAAAGCTGATTTCAACCATTTTCTCAGCTGAAAGGCTTTGCAGCCATCCTCTACTTCGATTTCTGGATGAATGCACTCTGATATCATACTCACTTCATCTTCTTCTTCGTCCTCCTCATTGAATAATAAGTTTGGAAGCTCCAAGTCAGAATCGTCTTCCTCCACCTCTTCCAACGCAATCTCTTTCTCGAGAGAAACAACTTCACTAAGTTCGTCATCCGAAAACAACAGAATATGTTCGTGATAGACCTCTTCTTCAACGGATTCATCATCCGGTTCCCTACCCTGGTCGATCCCCGGGGGTTGAGGAGTGAAGCAACTCAAGTCCCGCTCCTGCTCCACCGCGAAAGAGTCTTTTGGATGGAGAAATTCCCATTCAAAAACCATGTCTTGATCGAAAGCCTTTTCCATGAGAGAAATCTTTTGTTTTGATGAGCAGATCAGCAGGAGGATGAAGTGTTTATATATATTGGTTTTGAATTGAAAGCGAGGGATTGTTGGAAGAAGAAAAGACAGTTTTTTTAAATTGTATTGGGCTTGTTGAAGAGGAAGATTCCTGCAAGGCCACTTTCTAATCAAAACATGAAAAAAGTAGCTAATCATTTTGGGCTGGCATATGAAGGAAATTATTTTGGAGCAGAATGAATGTCATGAATTATTAGAAATAATGCCTAAATGTGAAAATAGGCATTATTATTGTATTTTTATAACGAATGAGGAGGATAAAGTGGGCACAAAATGGACCGTTAAGGACAGGGATAGTATAAGGTGAAAATGATTTTATAAATGATTAATAAAAAGTGATCACAAAGACCTTAACAGAGACCCATCTTGTGGTATTACATTGAAATCATCATTTTGAAACTGAACGTTATTTTTTCGGTGGTATTACATTGAAATCATCATTTTCAAGTGTGTTGGAGGAGATTTGTTGACTTGGAATTTAATTTTTATAATCAAAATTAAGATTCGGTTTGGTACTGCTGTGGCGGTCGCAAGCACGGTGGTGATGAATTGTCGTACATGAATGCCCGAACGCATATAAGTAACTTCATCACCTTTTATGCTCAAAACTAGTTTTTCTGTTGTGTGTGTGTGTGGGGGGGGGGGGGGGGGGGGGGGGGGGGGGGGGGGGGGGGGGGTCGGGTTCCACTCCGGGTTTGAGGGGGAAAAAAAGGGAGGAGGGGGAGGGAAGAGAGAAAAGAGGGAGGAGAAGGAAAGGGGGGAGAGGGAAATGAAGAAATGTGGCCGCCGGGTTCCGTTCTCTTGTCATTTTATCAA
The DNA here is from genome assembly GCA_039583875.1 of Platanthera guangdongensis. NCBI lineage: Eukaryota > Viridiplantae > Streptophyta > Magnoliopsida > Asparagales > Orchidaceae > Platanthera > Platanthera guangdongensis. Next base: position 136,094,556 of record CM077154.1, on the reverse strand, counting down.
ATCTAATGTGTCCGGCTAATTCTTGAATTTTTTTGTGTGCATGTCATATGATTTTTTGTGTGGCGGTCATAAATGTATGAGTTAAACGTCATTCATTAAGGATTACCTAACAAAAATCATCCATTTCAGCATAAAAGTGGATGGATGAAGTTCGTTAGGTGAGCATTAACGAATCACAATTTAACCCTTATGATCATGACCGTCACCACCATGCCAAACGGAGCCTAAGTTAAACACTACATGATAGCTTGGTGTATATTCTCAATATTTCTACTTTTATTATTCATGGTCTTTATAGATTCCATATTTTCATATGCATAGAAAGACTATTTTGATGTTTTAAGAATTTTGGTGTTGAAAGTTGGGCAAAATCACTTTTTCTCGAGTTCGAAAAAGTGGGCTTATTGTACTCAAAGAAGAGTTGCTTGACCCAACTTTCAACATTTGGTTACTTGTTACAACGATAAATTTTCCTACTTCTAACTACATCAATGAGTAAATTTTGTTATCAATCACAAATTTGTGTTATGTTGCCTTCTGGTGTTTTGATTATCAATAAGTTTCTGTTGAACCGAAAATCAAGGTTCAAGAGGAGTTCAGATCAAAGGGATAGCTTGCATTTTCTTTTTTCTAGCCGATTTTTTAAAAAGATTTAAGCACTTTTGGCACGGTGGTGGGCGGTCATTAACACGAGGTTGAAATGTCATCTGTTAACTGTTAACGTCCACCTAACGAACTTCGCCCCACTTTTATGTTCAAATGGATAATGTTTGTTAGGTGATACTTAACAAATGATGTTTAAACCATGCATTTATGACCCCCACCACTGTGCCAAACAGAGCCTTAATAATGGAAACTACATTTGATAACAAAACAAAAGATTGGAATATTGGATAATGAAAATTGATTTTAGGACTTCAAATTTAGAAACTAATTTAAAATGTTTGCCTAAATTTTTTAAAAAAAGACTATATTTTGTTTGGCGGTGGCGGGGGCATCCCGTGCGTCGAAACGTCACTTTGAAATCGGAGGGGGAGAGGTGGGTGGTCGAAAAGGAGCGATCAGGGCCGTTTCCACTTGTTGTGGGTGCAAACGGAGCAAACGCCACAACCGACCAATTGTTTACCGGTCATCCGGAACCAATTACTCCAAATGGAGACGGCAAAACGCCGAAACCAAACGAAGCCCTGGAAGTTAGAACTCTTTGTTGAGATATCATTTCTTATTTAATATTTTTTTTATTTAAGTGTGATGACTGATGGGTGGGTTCATTGCTGAGCAATTATAAACAAAAAGCTGTCAGGTATCACTAAGACCCCATTTGGCACGATGGCGGTGGTCATGAACATAGGAGTTAAATTGTCATTCGTTAATGTCCATGTAAGAAACTTCATTCACTCTTATGTTCAAATGGATGATGTTTGTTAAGTGATCCTTAACGAATGACGATTTAAATTCATGCGTTTACGACCGCCACCACAATGCCAAACATAGCCTGTCGAACAACACTCAAAAGCTGTACACCCAGTTCTGCATCTCAAAACGGAGCCTGGTCGTAATCATCGGCACCCATCTGCATCTCAAAACGGAGTCTGGTCATAATCATCGCTCCCCGACAAATGGGGGTGGGGGCGTGGAGTGTGCTCATGCAAGTCTAACCCCTTCAAAATCCCACCCCACCTAGGATAAGCCTAATGCAAGCAGTATGTATAATGGTTTGTTTAAACTTTAAGTACAATGATTTTGGTAAACTTTATTTACACACAACACTAAAAAAATGATGAATTTCATATCAGTATAAATAACAAAGATTGACACAAATTAGGAAACACTAAACTATTGGTGGTTGAAAGTCATGCAGAAGAAAACTAGGCTCCATCAAATTTGCTCGAATCTAAACCATGTAAAAGGAACAAGACGCACAATGACGACTCGAGTATTTTAAGCTTAACACCTCAAGTCGGGCTCGATAGGAACAAAACAAAAAATAATGAACATAAAGACAGCCCTAAATGTTGGGAAAAGGATAATACTTATGATCAAAACTCGGTTTAATAAAATATTTTTCATTACAATGGTCACATACTCACAGTACAAAAAAAATTCTAAAAACCTTACCCATTTTACTCCAAAAGTCATTAGCCTAATTACCAATTCATACTGTTTTCTCTCTTTATGTAAAACCACACACATCCAATTTCTTAGGAAGCCCCTATACTAAAAATCCTCAAATACTGAGATAATGCCCCCTAATGAAGACATCTTGACTGATTTGATACATGTCATCAAAATTTTCATTGAAAGCACTCAACCGCCTTTTCACAGATCCCTGGCAGTGGTCCTTCCTCCTCCAGATAATAAATCAAACCTTCCCTGCTTAGCAATGATGAAGCTTCCCCCAACTCTCCCTGAAGAAAAAAGCAGCATAATAATACCTTTGTACTGTTCATGTCACTCAGCCAAGTATCACCGGCCTAGAAGGTCCCAAGTTTGGTCCCTTCAAGTTCTTACAGAAATACCAGTGTGTATTCACTGTGAACTCCAAGTGCCCGGCCCATTTGTCAATGTGCACTTGGATGCTCTGCACATGGTCAAATTCCGCCAGCATGATCACGAGGTAGATGAGATCGAGGGAGCGGAGACTGGCCTGGATGTTGGAGCAGCGAACATCCACATAGATGGCTACACAGCGTTCAAGACGCCTATTTGCATCCTGTTAGCTTTAGGATAGCCTGGAGCGATGGTGTTATCACGGGATGAGGCCATGGGAAGTGGGGAGGAGTGATCATCTAGAAGGCGGCGGAACTCGCCCTCGAGCTTGTCTAATCAGCAGCAACAACAAGAAGGCCGCCGTCCAGTGGAGCAGCGCGACGCTTGAGAGACTCAACAATGCTTCCAGCCACTGTATGGCAAGGCCGCAGTTGTCGGAGAGGAAGCAGAGGGCCTCATCGAGTCTCTGGAGGAGGGAGAGGTAGCAGAGGGCCTCCTCGAATCTCTACTGGAGTCACCGGAGGTATTTCCACCGGAAAAAACGTCCGCTGGAGGTGGCAGCTTCTTCCGGCCGGTGAAAGTGAAGCACGTTCTCCACCTCGATGGAGCTAAACTGGAGGACTCCCCCTCTCGACCTGCGGGAGAAAAAGGGCGAGCGAGTGAGAGAGAAGAGAGGCCGCGGGAGAGAAAGAGAGGGTTGCAGATCGCGAGAAAGAAGAGCAAGGGGAGGGATTTCCGGAAATTCGAATTTTCAGTCATTTTCAGTCATAGCCGTTGTCATATAAAGCATACATTCTACGATGACTGTTTTTGTGGCCGTCATAGCCGTTGTCATATCAAGCATACATTCTATGGTGACTGTGTTTTTGTGGCAAACGGAGCCTAAATCAAGCTGAATAGTAGTAGATTTAACAAGCTACATTATTTTAGAGCATTATTAATAACACACCTCTCAAATTTCTATTCCACACCACCTGGCTATTAGCACACCGCCCAAAAACGAAAAAAAAAATTAATTTTTGACCTACATTTCAAAACACTACAAAAAATCGATTCACACATTAAATAGTATGAAGAATAGTTACATGTTACATCATACTATATCTCCTACAATTGGATCGAAAGTATAGATCAAAACTCCACAAATGATGAAAAATATAGGATCAAAAGTATAGATCAAAATTCCAAAATAGATGAGAAATCCATGTTACCCCCAACAATAGCAACCTGCATAGAAATAAGTGTACCATTAGCCTCTCCAAACATATTATGTTTGCTAGTAAGCCAAAATTAAATGGAAATTAAACTAGTAATTAGATCGTGGATTAAATACATTGATAATTTGCTTCATAACATTTTTGGTGACGGGAACTCTAATACCAGAGATATATGGCAAGTTTCATGTCTATGATTCTCTGCCACAACACTATGATATCTTGTCCATACAGAAAAAACTAGGGAAAGCGGACAATACACACGCATAATCAAGCAAATGAAATGATTCCCATCAAACTCAATTATGAAATGTGTGTTCTTTGGTTCAGCAAACCAGCGAGAAAACACAAGGAAGAAGACTCGCACTTGTAGAAGCGGAAGAGCCGGCGCGAAATAAGAGAGGAATTGGGGAAATCCCTTCTGGTGCACTCGAAATGGGGGGGGGGGAGGGGGAAAATGCTAGAGGAAAGCGGACGATTCGTGAAATGGAGATGAAGTGGGGAAGAAGAAGAAGCGGAAGAGCAACTCGCAACGGGAGAAGCAGAACCCTAGCGGCTTGTAGGAAATAAAGAGGGGTGCGACTATACTTCTATATGAGAGATTTAATTCTTATTTTAAAGCGTTGCTAATAGCGCAATGGGATGTGCTATTAATAATGCTCTAATTTTATGACGATGTATTTTTCTAATTGCAAGTACCAAGAGATGCAAAATTTTTGGGGATGAATGTCTCTAAAATTAGAGATTTGGCGGGTCCCGATTACAACTGGGGGGCTACCCTTTATTTTAAAAGCACCAATAAACAGACCACCCTTGGATGATCTTTTGACCAGTAGTACCTGTGCCCATAACAACAACTGGGACAACCTTTCCCGAGGGGCAGTACATTTGACAAAGACAATGGTTATGACGGCCATCAAAAAGAAGAAAACTAATTTTGAAAATAAAAGTGGATGAAGTTCCTCAAATAAGGTCAGACGTTCCCGAACAAAAATCACAACATTCAGACCACCGACAAATGATTCCGCCATTGCAAACACATCAAAATATTACCTACAGCATGAGAATTTCTTTTTCAAATTGAAATCTTTTTTTATGAAATATTAAAAAACATATTCCTCATATAATAATTTCAGATAATTCTAACACAAAATAATCATCAAATCAAGTAAAAAAAAAACCAAAAAATCTAAGTAGATTTCTATGCTAAAAAAGACAGTTCTCAAATTCACTCTCCCTCTCCCTCCCTCTACTAGTAGTCTACTGCGATTTATACCATCATATAATGAATGCATTGCAGATAAATTCCTTTATGTGGACCAAAAAAAAAAGTTTAAATAAATGAAAAGCCTCCATATTTTATGCAGTAATGCATGTACACAAGCAAGCAAAAAATCCTTACAAATTTACATGCTAAGGCCTTCCAATGTACCCAAAAGATAATGCGAGAATTTCCAATGTACCCAAAAGTTCCACTCACCCGGAGCGAGTCGGCCAGGAGGAAGACGATTCGCCGAGCGAGACGGAAGCTAAGGACGACGCCCACACCCGAGCACTTTTAGCCCCTCTATGAAAATTTCTCGTCTTGTTCGATCGTCGGAGTTTGCTCCACGCACCCTTTATGTCAATTACGAGCAGAAAGCGACTGAGGAGCTGACTCCGCTCGCTCAGGATGCTGAGGTTCACATGACGAAGGGCGCTTGACATCGAGAAGAAGGCTATGAGCTGGGAGATGAAGTGGGGGAATAAAAAAGTAAATGCCCTAAAGACTACAAAAAGCAGAGAAAATGCCAGGTAGGGTTCATTCTTTAGAAGCTCATTAGCTGCTATGGGCCATGGCTGGGAAAACTTTCTTTTCTCCTTGGTTTGGTCCACATATAAATATGTAACTGGTACTTGGCCTGCGGAGAGATATATTAGCCAGATTTAAAATTAAATGCACTTTTGAACGATTTAAAACAAATTAACTCGAAACACCTAAGAAGAATACAGATTTTAGGTGCATAAAAAGGTGTCATCTTGTAAACACACATAAAATCTAGTGGAGGGAAACTATAAACAAACCTGTAGTTTTTCTGTAGAAGCGTGCCAGCGAAACGAGATCTTTAGGTCCGTCGTATATTATCCGTGCAGTTCTGCTGGCTAGCAGAATGGACGGAAAACCATGGATCCCATGTCTTGAAAAAGCACTAAAGCAGGAGTTGGAAAGAAAAAAAAAACTTGAAATGTAATATTTTGCGGGCAAATCAGATGCAGATTACCTCGTTTGATAGAGAGAGATTCGTGAGCCATGGATGTACCTTGACATAGCAGAAGACTCTTCAACTGTTAAGTGCCGTGTTAGCGGGAACATGGATGTCAGCGAATCAAATAGGGGTTTAACATTCCGTGAGAATGGACACCAAGATGCATGGAAGAGAACTGAAAGATATTCACCATCTCCAATTTGGGCCAACTCAGTATCCAGAGTATCACTGTGAACCTGTTATAAGAGGAATTGGGTGTATGTCACTTATCATTCAGCATGACAATCAAAAGTAATTTTTTCCCTTCACCATAGAATGAGAACAGTGAAAATTATTTCTCCCAAGAGAGTTTATTTTCTTGTGTCGGAGATTATGGCTCCGATAGGTATGGCGGTGGCAGTAGCGAATGTGGTGGTTATGAATCATTGTTCGTGAGCACCCGACCTCACCTAAGGAACTTCATCCATTTTTATGTTCGAAATTAATTTTCTTTTTTGGTCATAACCATTGTGGTGGAGACCAACCTAGGTCAGGACGAAGAAAATGCCAGACGCCGCATCCGACGGGATCTCTATCGGCCCTGAATGTCGCATTGTGTTATTTGTAACTTTCGTAAAAATTTTTGTATTTCGTGAAAATATATGTATATATATATAAGGTTATATATATACACAAGTTTTAAATTTTATAAAAAAAAAACAATATATATTTATATATATGTACGGTTATATATTTATAAATATATATTAGTTTATAAAGCTAAGTGTTAAATCCTGGTTCAGAGAAGCAGCACAAAAGAAATGAGCCCTGTTCATCTTCCCCCGATCCCGCACAGGCCGCCTTTCCGCAAATCGCGATTCCGCCATTCTCGGCCTCAACTCGAGCTGGAGTCATGGTCGCCCCCGACGCCGAAGCCTCCGACCACATCGACCACGCCCGCTGGCTCTACTTCGGCGGTTTCCGCATCTATCCACTGCGGCCACGAAAGAGCTCCGCCATGGCCGTCCTCCCACAACCGCCGGATCGTGTGCAGTTTTTTTTCTCTTCTTTTTTCTTCTGATTTTGTTTTTGAAACCCTATATAAAGGGGATCCCTGTAATCATTTTGGTGGTGAATGTTGATGAAAAAAAAGATTGAAGATTGTTGTTTGTATACCCGTGTGAGGGTTTGCGTTTTGGACTTCCTGTAAGTGTTGCCGTTGAAATGATTATGTGATATTTTGGTTCTTATTAGAGATGTTGTAAGATCTGCTTTCTGTGAGTGCTTAGTCTCCTGTAGGAGTTAGGATGAAAATTGAATGTTGAAGAAGAACAAATAAATGCTGTGTGAATCCCGTTGCTGTAGGATTCAATTGGAGATTGCCTTTCCTGTAGGTGTTTCCGGGAAGAGTTTAGAGAAGATAAACAGTGAAGTTAGATGTTACTGTAGGAGAAATATTGAATGAAGTTGTGTTAGGTTGTTGTTAGTGTTAGTTGGACTTTCTTTCCAGTTAGAAGAAAATGAATAGTGAAATTCATCCGCTGCCTTGAAGTTAAGTCCCGGTTGAAGTAGGTGTAGTCGCTGCTCGTTTCTATTTCCTGTTGCTTGCTTCTTGTAACAGTGAATGTGGTAGAAATTAAGATTTGATTCAACTGTAGGAAACGTGAACCACTTGAGCGTTAGAGATTTCGTGGATCCACCGTGAGTGATAGAGATTTCGTGGCCCCTCTAGTGTGAGAGCGAGTGAAATTAGGTTGTTAGTTCGTGGCCTCCTTGCTTTGTTGAGTGATTCCGTGGAACCACCTCGTGTGAGTGAACACTTAATTCCTTGGTGCCCGTATGCGATAGCGGCCGACCTCGGAGCGGAGTTCGAAGGTGACGAGGAACTCCTCGCGTGATCGCCGTCGACTTCGGATACGGAAAGACGGCTCTTTCCGTGGGTAATTTGCTTCTATCTCCTCTTTGCGTGTGTCTACATTTTCTCTTAGGAGTTTTAGACACATTGTTGGGTTTTTTCCGAAATTTGTCAACGAACGCTACGTCGAGAACTCCAAATGGAAACGTATTTGGAGTTCACGATTTCCGTTTTGCTGCGACAAAGGGAACGGAACGAAGTTGCGAGCTTCCTTCCCCGGATTTAAAATCGAACCTTAATTAAGAAAATTCATTTTTTAAAAAGAAGTAATTTTGTGCTTTCAAAATTCAAGTTGCGTAATTTTTTTTAGTACTACGCCCACTCTAAAATTAACAAAATTAATTATTTGCCGCATGCATTTAGTGTTTCCTAGTAAAAAGCCGACAAGCGCGTAAACCCTATGCGCCATCCTGCATCACATTGTCATGTCAAACATATATTCTATGGCGGTGACATTTTTGTCCAAACTCACCGGAGCAAAAAAGTTGTGCCAAACGGAGCCTATATGTGGGCAATTTGTGTTGAAAATATATAAATCATACGATCACAACAGAAACCACAAAATTTGTAGTTCGCACCTAGCGGGTCAGGTATAAGGGCAGAATAAAAATCTCAATATGACAAAATAAGGGAAACTAGGCGGAGTGTGGTGCACCACAAACTCAACATCTACTCGAGTATATATATTACTCAATAATATGTATGAGTTCGAATAGGAAATTTCATACGAAACCCGAAATAAAAGAGGGCAAGAATTAAAGGAGGGTCAACTAAATAGTTTTTAAATAGATCAAAATTCAAGACATCACAACAATTTACAAAGAGATCCATGGAACACATCCTGAATAATAAATACTCCTAATCAAGAGATGAGTGCATCAATGGTATTCATTTTTGGGCCTTGTTACAAGTTCTAAATAAATAAAGCGCATGTATTTAGGCTCATCAGTCCTCTCCTCTTAAGCACTTTTTTAGTCCCACATCTTGAGTTGTATTTAGCTCCCTCTCTCTCTCTCGCTGTATATATAGAAGGAGACCCATTGTACCATGTAAAAGTGAATTTGATGAGAATAATAAAATATTGGCCCTTTTATTTTCTATCTTTATATGGTATCAAAGCGAGGTTTGAATCCAAAAGTTTTTTTTCGATTGAGCTCTTGCTCCAGCCACAAGCCTAAGCCCGCAATTCTTTTTGCCCGCTCGCGCGGTCTGGCGGCCTCTTCTTGGAGCCTGCTCTTCTACTTGCGCCTCTGTGTTTCGCAACACCCCCTTGCTGCTTTAATAGAATTCTTCTGTTTTCTACCGGGACCAACCTCCGCTCCTGTTCGTGCAACTTGCCCCATGTGCTCGTGTGACATACGTGATTGATGTTTTTGTTGTATGAGCACCTCTTGTTCGCACAACTTCTACTCGCGCATAGCCTCTGCTCACACACGGCTTCTACTCGCGCGGCCTCTGAGCCTGCTTATCTAAGAACGGCGACCTCTTGTGTTCGCCTCCAGCTAGCACATCCTAGGCAGCTCTTCTTGCGACTCCTGTGTTCGCCTCCAGCTAGCACATCCTAGGCAGCGCTTCTTGCGACTTCTGTTGTGTGACCGCTTTACTGTGCCAGCTGCCGCTTACCATGTATTCACCCGACCGTGGTTGTTCACTTTGCACAACTTTTGCTCATTCTGATGTGCTTGTTGTAAGCCCGCTTTGTTCACCGCGTGCTCGCGCGTCTGCTGCTCACCTCCACTACTCAGTCCACATGTTCAAGTTTGATGCTCCTCAGTCTGCTTGACCCTGCTCGCATGCTCGCCCCTGTCCTCGGGTGTTTTCCATAACCCTTTCTCGCCTACTTGCCCCGCTCCTCGGGTGTTGCCATAACCCCCGCTCACCGCTGCTGCCTGAGCCTGTTCCTTCCAATCGCCCTCTGTTTGAGCCTACTTCTTCCAATCGCCCTCTACTCACCGCTGCTTGAGCCTCCTCACCATTGGTGTCTTGCTCACTATAACCTCCTACCCACCACCCTCAAACTCCTACTTTCTCCGATTGGTCTAGCAACATTTTACACACAAGCCATTCTAGTTCCCAAGCTGACATTGACGTTTTGCGGGATGAACTCCGGCGACTTCGAGAGTTCTTCCTCGCACCCACGGCCTCGTGGCCTCTTCCTTCCATGCCGACATATCTTCTCTTCCTCTTGGCTCTTCTTGAATTGTGGACTCTAGGGATACCAATCACATTTCTCTGCAATCCCCCCTCGGCACACGAATATTGCTACTCTCAAGTTTATCACTGTTGCAAATGGCAGTACCACCCTTGTTTGTGATTGCGGCGATGTTGTTGTGACTCCGTCCATCTCTCATCATTTTGTTCTTCATTTCCCTGACTCTAAATTTAATCTACTTTTGTTAGTCGTCTTACTCAAGAACATGATTGTTCCATAACTTTTACCTCGTCTTCTTTTGTGGTGCAGGATCGACGAACGCAGTGTGTCATTGGTACCAGTTGATTGTAAAATGGGCTCTACACTTTGGACCTTCCCGCCTCAGTGTTATCCTCGGTTACTTCTGTTGACTGGCATCGTCGACTTAGTCATGTTCCTCTTCCTATCCTCCAACGAGTTCTTCCTGATATTTCATTTATAGAGTTTCCATGTGAAACTTGTATTTACAGCAAGCAACATCGATCTATCTTCTCCCCTAGTTGTTATCAAAGCTCTGCTCCCTTTGACTTAGTTCACTCGAGTTTTGGGGGTCGTATAAAACTGCAAGTTTGTTTGAGTATAGTTATTTTTTTACATTTATTGATGACTAATCTCGCGTCACCTGATTATACTAATGTGTGATCACTCAAAGTTGTTATGATGTTTTCTCTCATTCATTATTGAACTCATACTCAATTATCGAGCACCGTTAAAATACTTCGCACTGATAATGCTCGTGAATATACTAGTCGCAAATTTCAGGATACTTGCAATCTCCTCGGCATTCTCCATCAAACATCTTGAGCCAATACACCACAACAAAATGGTGTCGCCGAGCGGAAAAATCATCATCTGGAGGTTGCTCATTTTATTATGTTCCAAAACATTATTGACATTTTGTTGTTACCACCGCGTGCTATTTAATTAATCGCATGTCATCGTTCATCCTCAACTATGTTACTCCTTTTTCCATTTTGTGTCCTTTCATACCTCCCTTCTCCCTCCCTCCTAGGGGTTTTGGATGTGGTTGTTTTATCCATCATCTTGAACCTCCTGTCGATAGGCTCCTCGTGTTACCAAGAACATCTTCGTCGGATACTCTCGAACACAAAAAGGTTATGTTTGTCATTCTCTTACTACTGGGAAAACGATCACCTCTGTGGATATTACCTTGTTTGAGGATCAACCATTCTTCTCAACAACTCCTCCTGTTATATCTCCCAAGGCTCTCCCGCGTCCGGTTGTTCCCGCTCATACTTATGCTCCCTAGCTTCGTACCCCTCCTCCTGTGCTCCTCTCTCCTCCCTTACTCCCTACATCTCTTGTGCTCCCATCTCCTCCTCTACAAGTGTACACTCATCGCCGACCTCGGTCTGATGCCCTGCGATCGTTGCCGTCTACTGATTTTACTCCCCGGTCAGTTGTTCCGCCTACCGCTCCCTCCCAAGATACGGGTTCTTCTATTGCTCGCCCTTTATCTAATTGTGTATCCTTACACCACTTCTCTTCTCCCCTTCGCAGGTTTTCGATGTCTTTGTCCTCTGTTTCCACACCGTCTTCTGTGCAAGAGGCTCTTCAACATTCGAGGTGACGAGCAGCAATCGACGAGGAAATGACAGTTCTATGGTCCAATCACACATGAGACCTTGTTCCCTTTCCTCCTGGTCATTCTTCGGTTGGTTGTAAATGGACTTTTACTATCAAGAATGACTCTGATGGGACAATTGAGCGTCTCAAAGTTCGTCTTGTTGCTCGTGACTTCACTCAGTAATATGGTTTTGATCATGAAGATATGTTCTCTCATGTTGTCAAACTCAATAATGTCTGAGTAGTAATCTCTTTAGCTGTCCATCGACATTGGCCATCTGTTACTCCCCCGAACATGACTTAGTTCTTTGGGCGTACATACGCTCGCAGGCGGAAGACGACGACAGGTTGCAACGGGATTGAACCATCCGGTTCAGCCCCTACTCTCTAAAGCCGGCGGATTTGGGCTAAACCCACCCGGTTCAGCCCCGTGGGAGGGGCCGGTCGGCCCCTCTTAGGCCCGGGTATATTTATACCCGGGGGCTCTCTCTTTTGGGGGCATTGAAGAATATCCAAGGTATTTCTCTCCTTCTTTAATCCTAATTCCTCTCTAGTTCTCTCTTTAGTCTCCTTCTCTCTAGTTCTCTCCTAACATTTGGTATCAGAGGATTCGTTCCTCTACCATGATTACCACATGGACGCAAGAAGAAATCACTCGACTGGAAACCTTCGGAAAAAACTTCGTCGGCTTGACGGACTCGGTGGCCGCCATCAAAGAGGAAATGAGGGCCTCTACACATCGATTGGAAGAACGGATCGACACCCGGATGGAGGAGATCAAGGCGCTATTAGCGCAAAATCTGAAGGGGAAGGCGACGGCGCACGAAGAGACCGGCGGGATACAAAATCAGGCCGCGGAAACCCACGCATCCCGACTTCACAGCCCGCAAGCGGGCGAAATCGCGGGATCGAGCAGATCCGGAGTTGGCGGGGTCGGCGGCTACACAACAGGATGGGGGAGCCGGGGGTTGTCGCCGGCGACCGGATCGACGCCCATACGGGCGGGGGACGGCGACACAGGGCTTCCAGGGTGGGCGCGGCACCACGGCGTGCAAGGAGAGTTCGGCGGGGGCCGTCCGCCATGGATTCGGGCTGGCACCGAGCAGGGAGAGGCCGGAAGGGCTTTCAGAGGGCCAATGGGAGGAGCGGGGGGCATCTTGCCTCCACCGCAGAGAGCCGGTACTCCAGGAGGCTACGACTACGGCGCTCCTTGGGGCGGTTAGACATTTCAGGGCTACCCGGGCGCCAACATCGGTCCGATGGAGCCGAGACGACCGGCATGGAACAAGCAAGAACAAGGGTGGCAAGGTAAAGCCATACATGCCTCTGACATTGACACGCGTGAATTTTCCTAAATTCAAACGAGGTGACGCTTTAGAGTGGGAGCAGAAGGCCGAGTTTTTTTTTCAATTATCAAGAGGTTCTGGAGGGCCAATGGGTGCGACTAGCGTCCTTTCATTTGGAGGATGACGCCTTTCAGTGGACGCAGTGGTTCTTGGACTACGTGCCCTGGACGGATTTTGTGGAAGGGTTCACCACCAGATTCGGGCTGTTAGAGTATGAGAACTTTGAGGCTCTCCTGCAGAAGCTGCGCCAGAAGGGAACCGTGTTGGAGTACCGTACGGAGTTCAAAAAAGTGGCAAATCGAGTACACGGGGAGGAGAGGACATTACTCAGCTATTTTGTATAAGGATTAAAGGACCACTTACGTGATGAGGTGCATGCTTATATGCCTCGCAGTCTGAACCATGTCATCAGCTTGACCCGCATTCAGGAGGAGCGCTTCAACAGACAGCGAACCCGCACCACGGGAAGGCCCATGACTACACCTGCTTCTGTCGGGAGAGAGCTACCGGCGGCCCGCAAGCCAACTGTGACACGATTATCATGGGTCGAACTACAGGCGAGGAAGGAGAAAGAACTTTGCTTCAACTGTGACGAAAAGTTTGTCCCAGGTCATAAATGCCAGAAGATACAGGTTTACATGCTACATGAGGATGTGGAGGACGAACTTTCCCTAGAGTCAAAGTTGGAGGGGGACTTGGACTTGGCAGAGTTTGGGGTATCCATACAGGCGATGGAAGGTTGCAGCGCTCCCCTCACTATGCGAGTCGCGAAAAAGATTAATCAGAAGAAGGTGACGATTTTGGTGGATAGCGGGAGTACCCACAACTTCATTCATCCCGAGGTAGCACAACGAGTGGGACACGCGATTGATAAGGGAGCCGCTTTTCATGTTATGGTGGCCGATGGAAGCAAACTTCAATGCGAGGGTGTTCTGAAGGGGGTGGAGTTACTGATACAGGGGTACTCAGGGCGCACCGACGTCTATCTTCTTCCTATCAGGGGTCCGACATGGTGCTTGGGGTTCAGTGGTTACGTCAACTGAGGCGGGTTACATTTGACTGGGATCAGATGCGATGGAGTTCTTGCAGCAGGGGAAACAGTACTGTCTGGGGGGCCTAAAATCTTCCCCGATGAAGGAAGTTTTCCTTCCGAGTTTGGAGCGACTAGAAAGTCAGGGCAGCATGATGACAGTGGTTATGGAGGTCACACCGGCTCCCACAGCTCCTCCAGTGGTACAAGTTCAGTTGCAGGCGTTGCTGGCCCAGTATTCCAATATATTTCAGACACCCTGCACTCTTCCACGGCCGCGATTCAGAGATCATCAGATCCAGCTCAAGACGGGCGCCGAACCCACCAACATCCGACTGTACCACTACCTAAGTTATCAAAGGCGCAAGACGCACCAAGACGCAAAGGACCCCTAGAGCCTAGGCGCAAGCGCGCGCCTGAGGCACGTGAGGCGCAAAAATGGGGGAAAAGGGAAATTGAGCGAATTGGGCGCCCAATTCGTTGAAATTGTGCGAATTGGGCGCCCAATTCGCTGAAATTGTGAGAATTGGGCGCTCAATTCGATGAAATTGTGCGAATTGGGCGCCCAATTCGATGAAATTCCGTGAATTAGACGCCCAATTCGCAGAATTTCAGCGAATTGGGCGCCCAATTCGCTCAAGGCGCCCAAGTGCGCCTAGGGGGTGTCTCAGGTGCGTCTAAGATCATGTTTTTCCCCTTATCAAAGTTTTTTTAAAAAAAATACCTTGAAAGGCCCGGGCGTGACTTTGGCGCGCCTGGGATCCTGTAAGGCGCGGGCCGAGGCGCGCCTGGGCGCGCCTGGGGCACATCGCCCGCCTCAGCAGTGCTGAGGCGCGGCGGGCTGCGCCTGGTGCGCCCGGCGCCTCAGGCGCGCGCCTTGACAACTAAGACCGCTACCCGTACGTCCAGAAGACTGAGATAGAGCGCAGCATTCGGGAAATGCGTACCGCCGGTATCATCCGCCCCAGTACTAGATCCTTTTCGTCTCCTACCATCGTGGTCAAAAAAGTACGGGTCGTGGCGGTTTTGGGTGGACTATCGATGTTTGAACAACTCTACTATCAAGGATAAGTTTCTCATTCCTCTGATCGAGGAATTGTCAGACGAATTGCATGGAGCTCGTCTCTTTACCAAGCTCGACCTTCGATCGGGCTACCATCAAATTCGGATGTGGGAGGCGGACATACACAAGACAGCTTTCCGTACGCATGATGGGCACTACGAGTTCCTGGTGATGCCTTTTCGACTCACCAACGCTCCGTCCACGTTCCAAGCCGTCATGAACGGGATCTTTCATCCTCTACTCCGTCGATCAGTGCTGGTTTTTTTATGATATCCTCATTTATAGTACCAGCTGGGAGGAGCGCGTGGTCCATGTCGAGCACGTTTTCACCATCCTCCGCCAACACCAGCTATACGCCAAGCATTCTGTGTTCGTTCGGGCAAGCAGAGGTGGAGTACATGGGACATTTGGTCTTCGCTAGCGGTGTCAAGGCTGATCCCAAAAAGATCGAGAACATGCTTTCGTGGCCTCACCCTCATACGGTTCGAGCATTACGCATCTTCCTGGGCCTCACCGGTTATTACAGGCGATTTGTCAAGGATTATGGTAAGATCGCTCGTCCACTGACTCAATTATTACAGGAGGAAACCTTCCATTGGTCGAACGAGGCAAACGCATCATTCCAGGCCCTTAAGGGGCCATGACGACCACTCCGGTTCTCGCCCTTCCCGATTTCAATAAGAAGTTTGTGCTCGAAACTGATGCCTCCGGCGTGGGCATCGACGCGTTGTTGATGCAGGAGGGCCTGTCTTTGGCCTTCTACAACAAGGTGTTAGCACCGCGCACCCTGGGGCTTTCCACTTATGAGAAGGAGATGTTGGTGATCATTCATGCAGTGACCATGTGGCGGTCATACTTGTTGGGGAGACATTTCACAATCCGTACTGACCATCAGAGCTTGAAGCACTTCTTGGACCAGCGTGTCTCCTCTCCGCTTCAGCAGAAGTGGGTGACTAAACTGTTGGGCTATGATTATGAGATTCTTTATCGGCAGGGCAAGGAGAACGTGGTGGACGACGCCTTATCCCGCTTACCGGAGAGCTCCATCGGCCAACTTTAGGGCCCCCTACTCGATTCTCTAGATGATATTCAAGAGGAGATCATGCGAGACCCCGCACTGCGAGTCATTACGGTGTCCCTTCGACAGGGGCAGCCCACTACACCGGGATACCAACTACTGAATGAGTGAATGGCAGACTTTATTATCAGGACCGCGTGGTCATTCCACCACAGTCCGCCTAGAAATTGGTTATGATGCATGAGTTTCACTCTTCCCTGATAGGTGGTCATGGGGGAATGTTCCTGACACTTCAGCGGGCGCGGGCGAATGTGTTTTGGACGGGGTTACGGTGCGACATCCAGCAGTTTGTGCGACAGTGCGAGATATGTCAGCGGCAGAAATATGAGACGACTTCTCTGGTTGGCTTGCTTACCCCTCTGGAGATACCGTACCTCATCTAGGAGACAGTGTCCATGGATTTCATCGACGGGTTGCCAAGTCTCAGGGCAAGACAGTTATATTGGTCGTGATTGACAAGCTCTCGAAATATGGTCATTTTCTGGCGTTGAGCCACCTGTACACCGACGAGTCCGTCACTCCGCTCTTTGTTCGATAAATTGTCCGTCTCCACGACATACCGCGTACTATCATTTCCGACCAGGATCCGACTTTTGTGGGCAATTTCTGGCGGGAGCTCTACGATTACAGGGGACTTGTCCGCGCTTCAGCACGACAAATCACCCCCAGACAAATGAACAGACCGAGGTTCTCAATCGAGGGGTGGAAACATACCTCTGTTGCTTCGTGATGGACGAGCCGCGGACATGGACCAGTTGGCTGCACTGGGCCAAATATTGCTACAACACTTCCTACCATTCCGCCAGCAAGATGACCCCATTCGAGGTCATTTATGGTCGTTCTCCTCCCTCCTTGAGCAGCTATGAACCGGGCAGCACAACAGTTCCGGCTGTGGATCGGGCACTAAGAGACCGGGACCGTACTATCGACACTCTGCGTGAGAACCTTCGTACCACACAAGATCGCATGAAGGCTCAGGCCGACAAGTATCGCAAGGAACGGGAGTTCGTCGTCGGCGATGGAGTCTTCCTCAGCTCCGCCCTTACCGGCAGGTGTCCGTGGCCCACCGGACGAAACAGAAACTGGCTCCTCGTTAATATGGGCCCTTTCGTATCATCCGCCGTGTGGGTCCAGTCGCTTACACCTTGGCCCTCCCCGAGGGCTCACGCATTCATCCGACGTTCCATGTATTCCTACTTAAACAGAAGCTCAGTTACGTAATTCAGGCCAGCACATTCCTTTCAGAATCCACAGTCGCAGGTGAACTGCGTCCGCTACCCGAGGAGATCTTGATGCTCAATTGGAAACGTCGGGGTACCGAGTACCGTCCCGAGCTCCTTGTCAAATGGAAACACTTGTCAACAGCGCACAATACTTGGGTGGATCTGCTGGAATTCAGGGAGCTCTACCCGGACTACCACCTTGAGGACAAGCTGGTTCTTCATGGGGAGGGAAATGTTACGCCCCCGAACATGACTCAGTTCATTGGGCGTACATACGCTTGCAGGCGGAAGACGACGACAAGTTGCAACGGGGCTGAACCATCTGGTTCAGCCCCCACTCTCTAAAACCGGCGGATTGGGGCTGAACCCACCTGGTTCAGCCCCGTGGGAGGGGCCGGCCGGCCCCTCTTGGGCCCGGGTATATTTACACCCGGGGGCTCTCTCTTTTGGAGGCATTGAAGAATATCCAAGGTATTTCTCTCCTCCTTCTCTAACCTTAATTCCTCTCTAGTTCTCTCTTTAGTCTCCTTCTCTCTAGTTCGTCCTGTTGCTTATGACTTCACTCAGTAATATGGTCTTGATCATGAAGATACGTTCTCTCATGTTGTCAAGCTCAATAATGTCTGAGTAGTAATCTCTTTAGAGGTCCATCGACATTGGTCATCGCACCAACTCGACATACAAAATGTCTTTCTCAATTGAGATCTTATTGAAATTGTGTACATGCGACAACCTTCTGGTTATGCAATGAGGCAGTCTCTGGTATGTCACCACAAGAAATCTTTTAAAGACTCAAGCAGTCCTGGCGGGTATGGTTTGACAAATTCAGTGGAGTTGTTCATGATATTGGCGTTACTCGGAGCTCTACTAACTTCTCCTTGTTTATTCATCGCCATCAAACAGGTACAATGACACTTCTTGTATATGTTGATGACATTCTTCTAACAGAGGATGACATCTCCGACATCACTTTGGTCAAGAAGCATTTGACCTCACAGTTTCAGACTAAAGATTTGGGTCCTCTCTGATACTTCTTGGGTATCGAGGTTACTACTCTTGATGGCCTCGCCCTATCTCAACAAAAATATTATCACGACCTTCTTTGTGATGCATGCTATTTGGGATGTAAGCCCGCTGACACGCCTCTGGATGTCAATCACAAATTATACACTCATACCTCCGACAATGATTTGTTTCTTCCTAATTCGGAGTATTATCGTCGCCTTGCTGGCAAGCTAATATATCTTACCGTCACACAACCCGACATTTCCTTTGTGATCGGTGTGGTCAGTCGCTTCAAGCATACCCCTTAGGTCTTTCATCTTCACGTCGTTGAGCGTATTCTTCAATACTTGAAGAAAGCTCTGGGACAAGGGCCGATGTACAAGCCTTCTACTTCTTTGTCTCTCATTGCATACTGTGATGTTGATCACGTTGGGTTCCTGGAAGATCGTCAGTCCACGAGCGGCTACTGCACATATTTTGGTGGGAACTTGGTTACTTGGCGAAGCAAGAAGTAGATTGTGGTTGTTCGGTCTTCAGCAGAAGCAGAGTATCGCTCCATGGATATTGCCGCCTCAGAACTTACATGGCTAGAAAATCGCCTCACTAATTTAGGTGTCAAACTACCATCATCGGTTGTTCATTTTTGCGATAGTCAAGCGACTATTCACAGCACCGAGAACCATGTGCTTCATGAGTGTAAAAAGCACATCGGAGCTTTATTCACATCGCCGACAACATAAGTTGATTGTCAGTTATTAGGGAAAAGGAGTCCTAGAAAAAAAAGGATTTTTGGAGTAGATAGGAAAAGTCTTATGTAGATTCTGTAGATAAGGGAAAAATCAATCTTGTATATATGTTCACTTGTATAAAATACAAAGAATGAGTACAAATATATAGATGAGAGAAAGATAGGAAGGTCCTATACATGATGTGAGACTAAAGAGGAGAGCAAAACAATAAAAAATACATAATGGGCTTAGATTAAATGAGCTTCTCTAAACACTCCCCCGCAAGCTGGAGCGTATAGGTCAGATGCACTCAGCTTGGACAAACACTGGTAAAACAAGGTACTTGACAAAGCCTTTGTAAAAATATCAGCAACTTGATCAGTGCCCGGAACATGCTTTAATTCAAGTTTCTTCAATTGAACTTTCTCTCGAATAAAGTGACAGTCGACCTCGGTATGTTTTGTGCGCTTGTGAAACACCAGATTCTTTGTTATGTATATGGCGGCTTGACAATCACAAAATAGAACAGCAGATGAAGGAAGTTTTACTCTCAGGTCGGTAGGGAGACTTTCAAGCCATGTGAGTTCTGAGACAACCGATGTCATCGATCGGTATTCAGCTTCCGCAGAGGATCGAGCGACCACGGCTTGTTTCTAACTTTTCCATGTAATGAGATGACCACCAAAATAAGTACAAAACCCACTGGTTGACCGCCGATCGTCCAGGGAACCGGCATAATCAGCATCAGAATAAGCAACCAATGCTGGAGCAGAGTTGGAGGTTTTCTAAACAAGCCCTTGACCCAGAGCTGCCTTAAGGTATCGGAGAATCCGTTCAACCGCCTGGAGATGAGAAACACGGGGAGCATGCATGAACCGATTGACAACCCCAACAGCAAACGATATATTAGGGCTCGTGACCGTTAGGTAGATCAACTTTCCCACAAGGCGTCGATAGTATTCCGGGTTCTGGAGAAACAAATCATCATCAGAGGCATGAGCACATAGTTTGTGATTTGCCTCCATCGGGGTATTAGCTGGCTTGCAACCAGACTGGTCAGCGTCTTTGAGAAGATCAAGTCAATACTTCCGTTGGGAGAGTACAAGACCATCCGGCCGTCGTGGGACCTCAAGACCGAGGAAGTAGCGAAGATTCCCCGGGTCTTTGGTATGAAATGCGGTGCTCAGATGTTGTTTGACCTCTTGAATCCCCTTTGAGTCATCCCCAGTAAGTAGGATATCATCAACATAAACCAACAGAAGGACGGTTCCAGTTGCCCGGTGTCGGGTGAATCGGGAGAAGTCTGCAGAACTCCGAGTGAAACCCACGTCCCAAACCACCTTGCTGAACTTGTCAAACCACGCCCGAGAGATTGTTTGAGACCATAGATGGATTTCTTTAGAAGACACACACGAGACTCCCCCGTGGTCTCAAACCCGGGCGGTTGGCGAATGTAAACGGTTTCCTGAAGATTTCCATTCAAAAAGGCATTCTTGATATCGAGCTGATGAAGGGGCCAGTGGCGGTGCACAGCCACGGAGAGAAGAACTCGAACAGTGTTGAGCTTAGCCACCGGAGAGAAGGTCTCTTCATAATCAAGGCCCTGTTGCTGAGTGAAACCACGGGCCACCAGTCGGGCCTTCAGTCGGGCAATAGTGTCATCCGAAGCATGTTTGATGACGAAAACTCATTTACACCCAACAGGGTGCTGACCGGGAGGTAAAGGGGCAAGGACCCAGGCAAGGACCCAGGTCTGGTTGGCCCAAAGGGCCGTCATTTCTTCGTCCATGGTAGCCCGTCAGCCTGGATGCTGAAGAGCCTCCTGCACAGAATTAGGGACAGAAACAGAGGATAATGATGTGGCAAAGTGAAGAAGTGGCGGTGAAAGGCGATGTAGAGAGACATAGTTCGCCATTGGATGAGCGGTGGAGGCTGGAGCCGGAGCAGCAGGTAGTGGAGCATCAGAGGTCGAAACCGACTACAGTGGGGCAACGGGATGAGGAGAGCGACGAGAATAGACCCGGATAACAGGTGAATGTGGACGGACCGGAGGCTGGGCAAGAGGAGGAGATGATGAGGAACGGGGAGCAGAAATGACAGGACGAACGACGGGCTCGGGAACAGGAGCGACATCCAGAGCAGAGAAGAAGGGAAGATCTTCCCGGAAAGTGACGTACGCAGAAACAGTCACCTTGCGGGTAGTAGGCGAATAACACACATAACCTTTTTGAGTGCGCGAGTAACCTACAAAAATATTTTTGGCTGCACGAGGATCCAACTTGTCTGTAGAGGGACCAAGGTGGTGAACATAACAAGTACACCCAAAAATTCGGGGAGTGTTGAAGTTGGTGACCGGGCGGTCTGGCGGTCTGTCTTGGCGGGTTGAAGACCGCGCGGTCTGACGGTTTGTCTCAGCCGGCTTGGAGACCGGGCGGTCTAGCGATCTTCCCTGGCGATCTCTCTTCTTCTCTTGTGGTAGCCGTGCGGTTAGCCCTTCTGTCTAACCGCGCGGCTTGTGCGGTTTAGTTTGTATAGTCCGCTTAGTCCTGTACATTTTTAGTCCCACATCTCTTATTTGTATTCTCTCATCTCTCCTCCATTCTATATAAGTGAGGGCATACCTTTGTAATAGATATCTTTTTTTGGATAATAAAGTTTCAATTATTCAAAACTCTATCCGTTTGTTACTGCATGTTCGCTACTTCTAACATGGTATCAGAGCCCACGGTTTTTTCCTCCTGATTGTGTGCGCTCTCTGCTTCTCGCCGCTTGTTTCTTCTTCTCGCGACCTGTCTTCGCGGCTTGTCCTCTCTTCCGCCCGCTACTCTGTTCGCGCGGCTTGTTGCTTCTCTTCTCTTACTGCTCTTAGTCGCCGCGACCGGTTTGGTTGTCGCAGTGACCTGTTCCCTTCTAGCCGCCTGTTTTCCCCTAAGCTGCGCGGCCTGCTTCTGTTCGCCCGACTTGCGACTTGTTGTTGTCGCTGCTGCTTCTTGCTTCCTCTTCTCTTCTGTTCGCTCGAACTTTTCAGTCCGCGCGACCTCTTCCCCGCTGTGCCTTGGTCTGTCTCCTGGCCGCTCGTGTTCCGGCGGCTTCTTCCCTTTAAACCGTTGCGGTTTCGCGCGGGTTGCTCTCTTATCTTCTCCCCGCGGCTTTCTCTCTGTTCGCGCGGATTCTTCCTTGGTTGAGCGGTCTCTCTGCCTTTCTTCCTTTAGCCGCTCCTGCTTGTTAGTCGCCGCGACCTCCTGTTCAGTCGCGCGGCTTGTGCTTCCCTCGTCTTCCCCTTTTGCCTTGCTCTGCACCTTGGTCGTGGCCCTTCTTGCCGCTGGTGTGCTGTCACCGAGACCGCTGCAGTTTCTTTTTCCTCCCTTCATGGCTTTCATATCCTCCTCCAAGCCATTCGCCTCGATTGTCACGTCTTCTGGTCGTGCCCACGTTGTTACTCAAGGAAAATGGCTGATCGACACTGGTGCTACAAATCATATGACCGGCAATCTCCAGTGTTTCTCTCTCCTCGACAAACATGATCGATTGCCCCCGGTTATTCTCGCTGACGGCTCTTCATCATCAGTCCATGGGACGGGGATGGTTCATGTCACTCCGTCTCTTCACTTGGCAGATACTCTATACGTGCCCCAGTTCCCGTGCAACTTATTATCTGTTACCTCTCTATGCAAGCAATTACAGTGTTCTGTCACATTTACTTCTACTTCTTGCTCTTTTCAGGATCCGGACTCCCAACGGACGATTGCTACTGGGACTGAGAGTGGCGGCCTCTACTTCCTGGACAATATTTCTGCTTTTTCCACCTTCTCCTCCACCTCCACAGATATTCTCCAATGGCATCTCCGCCTTGGTCATGCTCCTCCCCGTCTTCTTCGTCAACTTCTGCCCCACCTTCCTCCACAAAGTCCTCCGCTCAACTGTGAGGCCTGTCAGCTTGGCAAGCATCACCGCTCCTCCTTCCATCCAAAGCACGTTCGTGGCTCTACCCGTCCGTTTGATCTTATCCACTACGATATTTGGGGTCCTTCTCATACTCTTACCATTGGTCGGGGTAGTTCATATTTTGTCACGTTCATTGATGATTTCTCTCGCTGTACGTGGGTGTATCTATTAAAAGATCGCTCCGAATTATTCTCTGTATGGACGTCCTTCTATCTCATGATCAAAACTCAG
This sequence comes from Platanthera guangdongensis, assembly GCA_039583875.1. Lineage (NCBI taxonomy): Eukaryota > Viridiplantae > Streptophyta > Magnoliopsida > Asparagales > Orchidaceae > Platanthera > Platanthera guangdongensis. The sequence goes on along the minus strand of CM077154.1, from coordinate 136,071,285 downwards.
TTTTGTGTTTCTATCAAAGTTTTCCGATCTGATAATGCCCAAGAATATATCAGTCATGACTTTTCTACCTTCTGCATGCAAAATGAGATTATTCATCAAACTAGTTGTGTCTATACTTCACAACAAAATGGTGTGGCCGAACGCAAAAACCATCACCTCCTCGATGTCGCTCGCACCTTGATGACCCAGATGCATGTTACTCGCTCCTATTGGGGCTATGCTGTTCTCCTTGCCTGCTACCTTATCAATCGCATTCCCTCCACGGTTCTCCACGGCAAAACCCCGTTCTCCCTTCTGTATCCAGACAAGGAGCCGTTTCCTCTCCCTCTCCAAATCTTTGGATGCACTGCCTTTGTGCATACCCCTTCTGCCACCCGTGATAAGCTCTCCCCTCGCTCCACCAAATGTGTCTTTCTGGGGTACTCCACCACTCAGAAAGGCTATTGTTGCTTTGATCCCGTCCTTCGTAAGCAGTTCGTCTCTGCTGACGTCACCTTCTTCGAGAATACCTCCTACTTCTCGGATGACTCCTCTCCTCTTCTCCCCGCTTCTGATTCTCCTGTCGTTCCCTTCGTTCCTTCGCCTCCTACTACAATCTCCACCCCTACACCGTCTCCATCCCCTCCTCTCCCTCCACCTCTCTCTCTCCCTTCTTCCCCACCCTCTCCCTCCTCTCCGCTGCCGTCGCTCTCTACTCCCGGGCCAGCTTTCTCTACCACGGATGCTCCGGATGCCGCGGGCCCGGCTGACCTGGATCTTCCTATAGCTCTTCGCAAAGGGGTGCGGACGTGTACCCTACACCCCCTTGCTGCTGTTATTTCCTATGATCGTCTTACCCCTTCTCGCAGGGCTTTTGCACTGGCTATCTCTGCCACTGCCACACCCCGCTCCTACCAGGAGGCCCTTGCTATTACTCATTGGAAGATGGCCATGGATGAGGAAATGGCGACCCTAACTGAGCGGGGTACCTGGACTCTTGTTCCTCCTCCCTTCGGCACTGATGTTGTTGGGTGTCGCTGGGTCTTTATGGTCAAATTTGGCCCCGATGGCACTGTGGATCGTTATAAGGCTCGCCTTGTTGCTAAGGGTTTCACTCAGACCTATGGGGTTGATTACTTTGACACCTTCTCCCCCGTGGCTCGTCTCAGCACTATCCGGGTCCTTCTCTCTGTGGCGGTCAATCGGGATTGGCTCAGCTGGATGTCAAGAATGTCTTCCTTTATGGTGATCTTCACGAGGCAGTTTACATGGAGCAACCTCCTGGGTATGTTGCTCAGGGGGAGACACGAGTATGCCGGCTGCAGAAGGCAATTTATGGCCTCAAGCAGAGCCCTCGAGCTTGGTTTGACAAGTTCAGCGGCATCGTGACGGCTGTTGATTTTGCGCGAAGCTCTGCTGATCACTCTCTCTTTATTCGCAAAACTCCCTCGGGGCTGGTTGTTCTTGCTGTGTACGTCGATGATATTCTTCTCACTGGTGATGACCAGGAAGGGGTTGCCCTGACAAAGCGACATCTTCGTCAACATCTGATCACGAAAGATATGGGCTCTCCAAAGTACTTTCTGGGGATCGAAATCTCTCGGAAGCCCGACTCCTTAGTTCTCTCTCAGCGTAAGTATGCCCTTGACCTTTTAAAAGAGGCAGTGTTGACTGGAGCAAAACCTGCCTGATGCCCCATGGCACCTGGAGAAGACAAAACCTGGACAGATGATTCGCCTCCTCTTTCAGATAGTTCACAGTACAGGCGTCTGGTTGGTAAGCTCATATATCTCACAGTGACCAGGCCCGACATTTCCTATGCTGTGGGCAAGGTGAGTCAATTCATGCAAGCTCCTAGGGAGTGTCATCTACAGTCCGCCTTGCGGATCTTGGAGTATGTCAAAGCAGCGCCTGGGAAAGGATTACTTTTTCAGAAGAATGGTCATCTGAGGATTTGAATCTACTCAGATGCAAGTTATGCTGATGACAAAGGGGATCGCAAGTCAACCTCAGGTTTTTGCACCTTTGTTGGGGGAAATCTGGTGAGCTGGAAGAGCAAGAAGCAGTCTGTTGTCTCCAGGTCCAGTGCAAAAGCTGAGTATCGCAGTATGGCGTCGACCACTTGTGAGTTAAAATGGTTGCGGGCTCTCATGCTAGATTTAGGAGAGGTATACAACCATCCTCTACCTATGTTCTGTGATAACAAGGCAGTCATATACATCTCCAAAAATCCGGTCTTCCATGAAAGAACAAAGCACATTGAGGTCGACTGTCATTTCATTCGTGAAGAGATCTTAAAGGAACAAATTTGCACTCCCTTTGTTACTTCTGATAGAGAGCTGGCTGACATCTTCACCAAGCCAGTTTCCGCCTCGTTTCTTCATGTTTGCGACAAGCTGGGCATGATCGATATATATGCTCCAGCTTGAGGGGGAGTGTTGAAGTTGGTGACCGGGCGGTCTGGCGGTCTGTCTTGGCGGGTTGAAGACCGCGCGGTTTGACGGTTTGTCTCAGCCGGCTTGGAGACCGGGCGGTCTAGCGATCTTCCCGGGCGATCTCTCTTCTTCTCTTGTGGTAGCCGTGCGGTTAGCCCTTCTGTCTAACCGCGCGGCTTGTGCGGTTTAGTTTGTATAGTCCGCTTAGTCCTGTACATTTTTAGTCTCACATCTCTTATTTGTATTCTCTCATCTCTCCTTCATTCTATATAAGGGAGGGCATACCTTTGTAATAGATATCTTTTTTTTGGATAATAAAGTTTCAATTATTCAAAACTCTATCCGTTTGTTACTGCATGTTCGCTACTTCTAACAGGGAGTAACAGGAAAAGGCGGAGTGGAGAGGAGAGGATGTGAGCCCGTACACTGTGAAGGTGATGGGATACCCGAGCCATCATCATGGCTATACTCACAGCTTCCTTTTGGGCACGTTGGGCAGCAAGGTCCACAGTAGGAGGCTAATGTTGGATCCAAGCTTCGACCAGAGACCGAGCCTGGGCAACAAATGAGGTCAGATCGATCGCGCCACTGCTATCAAGAGCCTGGAGAGCAGTGATAATGTCATACAAATGGTGGAGACTATCCTTGCCGGAATAAAGGGTATGGAGCTCGTCCCACATGCCCTTGGCCGTCTCGTGGTACATGGTCAGGCGATAAGACTCGCCATCAAGGGAATTAAGGATCCATGTCTGCACACAACCATCATTGCATAACCAATTGTCAGTAGGAGTACCAGTAACGACCTGGGTCAAGTGATGAAGAAACCCCTTGGATTGTAGGACTTGGCAAACCGAGTGTGCCCGTTCCACAAAATTTTCCTTGCCGGTCAGAGATATAGTAGTAATACGGAGCTCATCTCGCACTTCCGAAATAGAGGTCGGGCGGTCTGCAGGAGGAACCGCCGTTCCGATAGAATCAATAGAAGAAGTCATGAAGAAGAGTCGCGGCTAGGAGAACAGACCGGTAACCGAGGAGACCGCGCGACTAGAGCTGAGACTGCCTGGTCACAATGTGAAGACACCAGCGGCGGGAAGAGGCCGCGACCAAAGGCGGATCCCGGTAGAAAGAGAAGGCAGCAGCGGACAGAGACAAACTGCGTGGATAGAAGAGAGGAGAAGACCGCGACCTAAATGCGGGAAGGCAACAGTCCGCACGGTCTGGCAGAGCACAGCAGCGGTCAGAGGAAAAAAAAGGCCACGAGCGGGCAGAGAGAAGAGACCGCAAGTAAAGAAGACTCAAGTGGATAGAGAGATCAGACCGCAACGAACAGAAATAGTCCGCGGCGAGTAAAAAGGTCGCGAGTAGTACTCCAGCGACAAGGCAGCGGATAGCAGAACACAACGGACAAGGAGAGTCCGCGAGTACGACGAGGCAGAAGGTGGCGAGTAAAACAGGCCGCAGCAAGCTGGATCAGTCCGCCAGAAGAGCAGGAGCAAGCCGCGAGAGGCCGCTAGAGGCGTAAGACGAGGCAGAAGGTGGCGAGTAGAAGCAGGCCGCAGCGAGCTGGAGCAGTCCGCCAGAAGAGCAGGAGCAGGCCGCGAGAAAAGATCGCGGTCTAGACTAGTAGAAGTGCTTAGGGGAGCAGGCCGCGAGAAGAGCAGGCCGCGAGAGGAGCAGGCCGCGAGAGGGAGCAGGCCGCGATAAGAGGCCGTGAGAAGAGATCGCGAGAAGAGAGTGCGGTCTGGAGGAGATCGAAGCGGTCAGAACCAGGAGCAACAGGGAGAGATGGACCCCACGGGATAGAGAGGGAAGGCTATAAGAAGCCTGAGGGGAGGGGTGGAACCACGGAGAAGAAGAGGAAGCGGAAGAAGAGAAGCAGAGCGGACAGGAGAGATAGGCCGCAGGAGACCGAGTGGCAAGATAGGGCAACAGACAGAAAAGCAGTCTGCAGCAAGCCGCAGGCAGGGAAGAGGACCACGCGGGATAGGTGATTAAGAAGAGGGAATCCGCCGAAGGAGAAAATCTGGCTCTGATACCATGTAGATAAGGGAAAAATCAACCTTGTATATATGTTCACTTGTATAAAATACAAAGAATGAGTACAAATATATAGATGAGAGAAAGAGAGAGGAAGGTCCTATACATGATGTGAGACTAAAGAGGAGAGAGAAAAACAATAAAAAATACATAATGGACCTAGATTAAATGAGCTTCTCTAACAGATTCCAATTCAACCTAGAGTACCGTGTCGCTACGGCGCGTTTACGAGTATCGTAACACCGATAATACCTTAAGTTGGGAAATCTACTTAGGATAAGCTCTCGAGAATTTTTATCCAATTTTAGTCTGTGTTTTCCTTTAGAACATTGTATCTATTTTGGACTATTTTAAAAATGAACTCAGATGTATCATACTTCATCTTAAATTCCAGTTTTCAAATTTGACTTTTTTTTCTAGTTGACTCTATGATTCAAATATTGAGGTATTTATTTTTAACCCTAGCTCTAATCTTTTGTTTTTGTTTTATGCTTGAGTTATTCTTATCATCTTTATGTTACTGTGCTTATTTTATTATTGTTACTTAGTTTGATTCATGTCACGAGAGTCGGTCGGGCTTTTGAAATGTTGCTAACTAGGCATGGGTGTTACAATTTTTTTATGCATTTATCTGAAGCCAAATAACTCAATCAACTACCAGATCAGGATAGAAGTTTGTACTAAGAGGAATTGTATCTATTAAGAGCCTAATAGGGATCTAACAACACATGAATAAAGAAGAAAAATTTGAACTAGTATTTTCTAGGCTACATTGGGAGCCCAATACACATATCAGGGTCCCAATACAATAAGGTATTTCAACCCAATCTTTTGTTTGTTTGCAAAATTGAATCATCCTTGCGTTAACTAAGTTGCAACATGATGCTAAAGTGGCGTCCAAAGTTAACCGAGGGCTATATTTCTGGATGAGATGAGGACTCCCCTTGACTATAACTTCAACATTTCCCCACTTCCTCTCCCTCTCCATCATTGTCTCAAGTCTCTAGGGTAAACTTGGAAGATTGATGACCAAAGGTGTTAGGAGCAAATGGTGGCTAAGCACTGCAATCCAAGAAGATTTTGGTGGAAATTCTATGGCCAGAAGACATAAAAGTACAGAAAGAGACCCAAAATGCAGTAATGATCCTCCCTTCGAGCTTTAGGATTCGTATTTCTTTTGTAATCATGGATGCGAAGCAAATGGGCCTTGGTTTGACGATGCTTCATTCGACTAAGCATGTTTAGGCTTGAGACTGTTCTTTCTTTGAGGATCCTCTGCATGGACTTGACATTGTATTTTATGGTGATATCAATTAGGCCAAGTGGGTGGATCTGGGATTTTTGCACTTTATAGTTGATTGTGATGACTGATGACCCAAGAATTGGGTATTCAACTAGTTATGCAAAATATAGATCCCTTATCAAAGTGTCTTAGGGGTTTATGGAACAAAAAGAGCTATTATTATTAGCTTAGTAAAATTTGGGGTTTTTTTGAAACGTAGAAGTCTGATTGGTATAGAATAGGATCAAATTTGGTAAAGAATCTCATTTATTTTATTTATGAGAATATAGAGCAATGAGTGCTTACTATGGTTGTAAAGAACCAACATAGCGATCATAATTTGACTGGATATACTGAGAATGTTATGATTGAACTATGACATTAGATTGAATCCAAAAATGTTATGATTATAGTAAACTTTGGGGGTGTCCAGGTCATATTCGGACATTATGTGTGAGCATATATATACACACACACACACTATATTAAAAAAACTATCAAATACATGTACGTGGCAAGGTAAAAAAGACACCTAAATCATCACAACTATCCATCATGAATACAATCAAAGCATTCCGCCGCTCAAACCGCGGATCGCCAAAAAATAAAAACCCGTTGCTTCCAAACCCTACCCAAATACAATATATACAAAGATTTATCATCGGTCATTGCGATTGTACGACGTAACACGATGGACCTCAAAATCAATCTTGGTCGTCCGTTCTTTACCACGCAGGAAAAAAACGTAATTAGCGCAATAAGACCCAACAACACATGAACAAAGGAAGCCCAACAGCAGAAAGGCCCACCAACACGTGAATAAAGGAAGCTCAACAGTAGTTCGACTTCGACCATACATTAGTATGTTATGTGTGTGTCTTTGATGGCTTACTAGTTGTTAGTCGTATTGTGGTTTTAAATTTCATGTAATATCTTAGAATTCTATATGACATTTAATCCCAACACTCCAGACTTTATAATTTGTTAAGATAATTTGTACAGAGGCCAATACATTGGCTTAGTTTGAGCTCGTTACATCCTTAGGGATTAGTCTCACATCTCAGAATGAATTTTAGGGTTCATTCCTTCCTATATATTTTAACAAATACTTGAAAGCATGTGAATGCTTTTATGAGAAATTAAATAAAAGGTTAATTTTCTCTCTCTTCTGTTGTGTATTTCTATGTGGTATCAGAGAGATAAATTGTTACGCCCCCGTTACGCTTTACGGGTCGCCACTATGTTCGGAGGAGCAAGGACGCGCTACACAACGGGGCTGAACCTTCCGGTTCAGCCCCCACCCAGTGAACCGGCCGGCCAGGGGCTGAACCCACCCGGTTCAGCCCCCTTGGGAGGGGCCGGCCGGCCCCTCCATGCCCGGATATATATATATCCGGGCAGCCCCCTTTGGGGGGTCATGAAGAGTGTTATCAGGTTAGTTCTTCCTTCCTCCTCAAACCCTAACTTTCTCCCTTAGTCTCCTAGATCTCTCTAGTTGTCTTCTCCCCTAGTCTTCCCATAACATTTGGTATCAGAGGATTTCGTTCCTTCCGATGGTGAACACGCGCAATCAAGAGGAGTCCTCGCGGATTGAAACCCTAGAGGAGAGTGTGGTGGGCCTCACGGATTCGATGGCGGCCATGGAGGCCCAGATGGAGGAGTTGAAGGCGCTGTTGAAAGGAAAAGGACCGGCCAGTGAGGATTCCGCCGGATCGGGCGCGGAATTGGGCGGCACGGGCGGAATCGCTCCCGGCGCGGGTTCGGCGGCCCCGTACGGTGGCCTGGCGGGCTCGTTTCCGCCGGGAAACGGCGCAGCAGGGTCCGGCGGCCCGGGCTATGGGGCGTACGGGACAGCAGGGGGCTCGGCGGCGGTCCAGGGAGGCGGTGCGGGGCCGATTCCGCCCGGGTTCGCAGGAGGCGGGTTCGGCGAGGCCGGACTGGGCCGCGGTGGGTTCCGCCGGCCACCTGATGTGGCGGGACAGCCACGGGGAGGGCTTCTCCCTCCTCCTCGTGGATTTGGGGCACCGGGGGTGGCCGGTTTTGGCCAAGGATGGGGCGGCCAGCCACAACCCCCTCCTTGGGGAGCAGTTTCGCATCAAGGCTACGGCGGTTTCGAGCAAGGGGAGCCCGCACGGCGGGAAGGAGGTCAAGGGGGACAACGTTTAACCCCCGGGTTCACTCGGATGTACTTCCCGGAGTTCGAGGGCGGTGACACCTTGGAGTGGATCCAAAAAGCGGAATTATTTTTCCAATACCAGGAGGTGTCGGAAGGTCAGTGGGTGCAGCTAGCGTCCTTCCATTTGAAGGACGACGCCTTCCAATGGACGCAGTGGTTCTTGCGCGGGCGGGAGTACGTGCCTTGGGGGGAGTTTGTGGATGGATTCACGGCCCGTTTTGGTCCACTGGAGTATGAGAACGTTGAGGCCCTCCTTCAGAAGTTGCGTCAAAAGGGGTCCGTGATGGAGTATCGCACGGAATTTGAGAAATTAGCAAATCGGGTTCAATGGCCGGAAAGGACTCTATACAGTTGCTTCATATCTGGCCTCAAGGAGCACATTCGAGACGAGGTACAGGCGCTCATGCCCCGTTCCTTGAATCACGCCATTACCTTGGCACGGATCCAGGAGGAGAGGTTTAACAGGCAGCGGGCGCGGCTCGTGAGTAGGCCATCTGCGGTCCCGGCCACGGCGGCACGCCGGGAGCAACCTGCGGGTAACAAACCGACGGTGACTCGGTTGTCTTGGAGCGAGTTGGCCGCTCGGAAAGAGAAGGGCCTCTGCTTTAATTGCGATGAGAAGTTTGTGCCCGGCCATAAGTGTCAGAAGCTACAGGTGTTCATGTTGCAGCAAGACGGCGACGAGCAGGCGTCGGTAGAGGAGTTGGAGGTGGATGTGGATTTGGAGGAGACGGAGTTCGGGGTGTCTATACATGCTCTTGAGGGTTGCGCTCCCCCGCTTACTTTGCGGCTGGCGGGCCGGATTGCCCAAGAGAGAGTTACCATTCTGGTGGACAGTGGAAGCACTCACAACTTCATACATCCTGATGTGGCACGACGGCTGGGGCACGTGATTGACCGAGGAGCTGCCTTTCACGTTATGGTGGCGGATGGCAGCAGGTTGCAGTGCGAGGGGGTGCTGCGGGGAGTGGAAATGCGTATCCGTGAGTATGTGGGCAAGACTGACGTCTACTTGTTACCTATCCGGGGCTCGGACATGGTGCTGGGAGTTCAGTGGCTGCGCCAGTTACAGCGGGTGACGTTTGATTGGAAACATATGACGATGGAGTTTGGGCACGGGGAAAAGCAGTTTTGCTTACAAGGAATCATGTTGTCTCCTGTGAAAGAGGTTTCGGTTCGCAGTTTGCAGCGCTTAAGCGAGGAGGGACAATTGATGGCCGTCCTTCGGGAGGTCCAGGCTGGCGATTCCACGCCTTCTGAGGTACCGGTTCAGTTACAGTTACTTCTGACAGATTATGCTGATGTTTTTCAGGAGCCGCGTACCTTGCCACCGCCGAGGTTCCGTGACCACCGTATTCCGCTCAAGGCGGATGCTGAGCCGACGAATGTTCGGCCGTACCGTTACCCACACGTGCAGAAGGCGGAAATTGAGCGGAGTGTCCGCGCGATGCTGGAGGCCGGCATCATTCGGCCAAGTACTAGTTCCTTCTCAGCTCCTATTATTTTGGTCAAGAAAAAAGACGGCTCGTGGCGATTTTGCGTGGATTACCGGGCCCTGAACGGCGTTACTGTCAAAGATAATTTTCCGATTCCCCACATCGAAGAGTTACTGGATGAACTGCATGGGGCACAACGATTTACCAAGCTGGATCTTCGTTCCGGCTACTACCAGATTTTGATGGCTCCGGAGGATGTTCATAAGACGGCGTTCCGGACGCATGATGGCCACTATGAGTTTTTGGTTATGGCGAATGGACTGACTGGCGGTCCTGCGACGTTTCAGGCAAACATGAATGAGATATTCAGAAATTTCCTGCGCCAGTTTGTCCTGGTGTTCTTTGACGATATCCTTATCTACAGCGCCACTTGGGATGACCACGTGCGCCACGTGGGCCAGGTCCTGGCCAGACTTCGCCAACACCATCTTTATGCCAATCGTTCCAAGTGCTCCTTCGGGCAGGAGGAGGTGGAGTATTTGGGCCATTTGGTTTCCGGTCAGGGCGTTCGAGCAGATCCACGGAAGATTCAGAGTATGCAGTCTTGGCCGCGGCCGGTGACAGTCCGGGCTTTGCGGGGTTTTTTGGGCCTCACCGGTTACTACCGACGATTTGTCCAGGATTATGGGAAGATAGCCCGACCTTTGACCCAGCTGTTGCAGAAAGATTCTTTTGCTTGGAATGAGGATACCGAGGAGGCCTTCCAGGCTCTCAAACGAGCGATGACTTCCACACCAGTGCTTGCGTTACCTGATTTCACGAAGGAGTTCGTTTTGGAGACGGATGCATCAGGGGTTGGCATCGGGGCGGTTTTGATGCAGGCAGGGCGGCCCATAGCCTTTTATAGTAAGGCCCTCGCTCCTCGTACATTGGGTCTCTCGGCCTACGAGAAGGAGCTGTTGGCTATCATCCACGCAGTGGCGGTCTGGCGGCCATACTTGTTGGGCAGGCACTTTAAGATCAAGACGGACCACCAGAGTCTGAAGCACTTCCTGGACCAACGGGTCTCTTCGCCTCTCCAGCAAAAATGGGTTACAAAGCTTCTGGGATACGACTACGAGATTGTCTATCGCCGCGGCACCGAGAATGTGGTCGCCGATGCCCTCTCTCGTCTCCCCGAGGCTGTTCTTTCCAATATTTCCGGGCCCCTGGTTGACTCTTTGGCGGATATTCAGGAAGAGGTGCTGCGGTCGGACACGCTTCGGCCGTTGGTGGACTCTTTACAGCGGGGCGAGACGGGCCCTCCCGGCTATCACTTGTGTAACGGCCGGCTCTACTATCGGGGACGGGTGGTCGTCCCCGCGGATTCGGCTTGGAAGACGGTTCTGATGCATGAGTTCCACTCGTCTCCCACAGGAGGACATGCGGGGGTGCTCCGGACCCTCCAGCGGGCGCGCGCAAACGTGTTTTGGGCCGGCATGCGACGGGATATACAGCAGTTTATTCGCCACTGTGACATCTGCCAGCGGCAGAAATATGAGACTACTTCTCCTGCTGGTCTCCTCGTGCCATTGGATATTCCACAGCTTGTCTGGGACACGGTTTCCATGGACTTTATTGATGGTCTGCCTAAGTCGAAAGGTAAGTCCGTCATTCTGGTAGTCGTCGATAAGCTCTCCAAGTATGGTCATTTTCTGGCCCTCAGCCATCCGTATTCCGGGGATTTTGTGGCCGCCCTCTTTGCTCGTGAGATTGTTAGACTACATGGTCTCCCTCGGGCCATTATTTCGGATCGTGACCCCACCTTCGTCAGTGGGTTCTGGCGGGAGCTATTCCGGTTGCAGGGTACCCGCTTACACTTCAGCACGGCCAATCATCCGCAGTCAGATGGTCAGACGGAGGTCCTCAATCGGGGTGTCGAGACATACCTCCGTTGCTTTGTGATGGATGAGCCTCGGAGTTGGCCGGACTGGTTACACTGGGCCGAGTACTGTTACAATACGTCCTATCATTCAGCCAGCAAGATGACTCCGTTTGAGGTGGTTTACGGACGGCCTCCGCCGACCTTGGCCAGCTATGAACCCGGCAGCACTGCCCTTCCGGCGGTTGACCGGGCTCTGTTGGACCGGGATCGTGTGTTACTCACTCTTCGGGAGAACCTCCGCGTGGCACAGGACCGCATGAAGTCCCAGGCGGACAAACACCGCACGGAGCGGGAGTTCGCCGTGGGCGATGAAGTTTTTCTCAAGCTCCAGCCCTACCGGCAGTTGTCTGTGGCTCGTCGGGGCAATCATAAGCTTTCTCCGCGCTACTACGGCCCCTTTCGGATCCTCAGCAGGGTGGGGCCGGTGGCGTATACGTTGGCTTTGCCGGCGGGTTCCCGCATTCATCCTACCTTCCACGTCTCCTTGCTTAAGCGGAAGTTGGGTCCGCATGTTCAGCCCAGCTCTTTCTTGCCTGAGGTGACGCTTGCGGGCGAGCTGCGTCCGCTTCCAGAGGATATCTTACGGCACAGGTGGAAGATTCGGGGCACGGAGTACCGGCCCGAGCTCTTGGTCCAATGGAAGCATTTACCGTCCGCACACAACTCTTGGGTCGACTTCTTCGATTTCAAGGAGCTCTACCCGGATTACCCACTTGCGGACAAGTTGGCTCTTGATGGGGAGGGGAATGTTACGCCCCCGTTACGCTTTACGGGTCGCCACTATGTTCGGAGGAGCAAGGACGCGCTACACAACGGGGCTGAACCTTCCGGTTCAGCCCCCACCCAGTGAACCGGTCGGCCAGGGGCTGAACCCACCCGGTTCAGCCCCCTTGGGAGGGGCCGGCCGGCCCCTCCATGCCCGGATATATATATATCCGGGCAGCCCCCTTTGGGGGGTCATGAAGAGTGTTATCAGATTAGTTCTTCCTTCCTCCTCAAACCCTAACTTTCTCCCTTAGTCTCCTAGATCTCTCTAGTTGTCTTCTCCCCTAGTCTTCCCATAACATAAATCCTGAAGTTTTTTTGGGTTCACATTCTCGTCTTTGGCTTGAGCACGCGCTTGCCCTTCCAATTTGTTGCGACCTCTGCAGTGGACTCCTGCTTGAGTCTGCAGCTCTGTGACATCATATTCACTTTGGGTGGTTCATCAAACTCCATGCTCCATTTATAAGTTAATTTTGGTGTCTGCTGGGACCCTCCTTTGCGGCCTCTTGCTTTGAGCTCGACGAGATCGCTTCTCATGGTCCCGACAGAGACCGCCGCTTGTGACCGCCATATACGACAATTCCTTATATGGTTGCCGCCCTTCAGAAACTGCCCACGAAGCTCTCATAGACCACCTGCGTTCAAATTTGTCGAGTCCCGCGAGTAGTGCGTGCTCGTTGTGCCCGCAATACCACACAATGTGGCCGCCTCTGCTGAGCTTGCATCTTCTTACTCCTGCAGACTCCTCTTTCGAGCCGTGTGTGCCCGCTGTGCCAGCAAAACCCCACCCTGCGACCTCCTCTGCTAAGCTTGCACCTTCTTCCTCATGCAAACTCCTCTTCCATGATGTGTGTGCCCTCCGTGCAATCTCACACTGCAATCTCCAGTTAAGCTCGTCGTGACCACCCCGCCCCCTTCTATGTGGCTTCTCTCAAGTGATTGCCCCTGATCTTGCTGCATTCCTCTAGACCTTGCGGTTACTCTGCTGCTCTTTGTCGGTCATGGACTTGAATGATGCTTCATCCCTTCCGGCCCGTACCGCAACGACTCTCCCTGAAGTTCAAGATGAGCACTAGATTACCACTATCTCTCTTAGCGGCTAAAAGAATTTTTTTTGAATGGTACACTCGATGCGCCGTGTTCTCCAGACTAAATGGCTCCATCATCTCTCTAAAGCACAACCTACTACTGATACGCCCGAAATAGATGTATATAATAACGCAAGTGCACGTGCCGTAACAAGTAATAAAGTGTGAGTGATATCGTTCCCTCGGAGAAATGATTAACCTAATGCTTGCAAGTACTAGCTACACCGTTCTTTAAATCCAAACAAGATGAGTAAAATAATTTTGGAAGTAATGAAAAATTTTAATAGATATTTAATCTAACTTAACTACGAAGATTCTTAGAAATTCTTTACTGATTGGAGAAATTAGCCTTGCATTTCAGATTTCCTATGTGCGTCTAAATGGTGTGGAGAAATAGTATTAGTTGAAAGTGTTGAAGGAATTATCATGCAACGATTTTTATAGAAGAAATCTTCATCTCTCGAAACTCGGAAATCCCAACGTCCCAAATTCTCCTAGTTATCTCTAAGTTATGATGAATGAAGAATATTGATTATCATAAAAATCGAATTGCTAGCAAAAGGAGGGAGTCTCCTCCACCCCTCTAAACTACGGTGAACTAATGAGCGGTTGCACTTCTCCTCTCTCGAATCTCGAAGTACAACGTAAAAGTGGAGATCTTTGGTTAAACGTTTTACACCACTCGTCTCTCGATTCTTGCGGTGCAATGATTTGACCTTCAAGCATATATTATGTCACTCATCTCTTGATTCTCGCAACGCAACACAAGATGAAGATCAAAGCCAAAAATCTCATAAGTAGATTCAAAAGTTCACAAGATAACAAATCTCAACAAGCAAGAAACATACACCATAAAAACACACATAGTACTCTTCTTACACAAGTCTTGGAGAATTTAGTTCATGGCAAGAGAAGCAACACACAAAATAAGATAGATCTTACAGCACAAGATGGAAATGATTCAAAATAGTGCCGGAAATTGCTCTCCAAGTCGACCCTATGCAGTCCTTCTCCGAGATCCGGTTTGCCCTAGTTCTTCTTCTCCAAGTAATCTCTAAGATGATGGCTCCAAGATCCCCTCCTTAATGATAATTAATTCTCCTCATATGGTATGAGATTATACTCTTAAAAACGTACAGCCCTTTACCAAAAGTTGACTCTTTTCAGTTTTCATTTTGGCGCAAAATTCGAATTTAAAATTCGAAATCCGTCCAGCAGTTGTTGCAACAACTTTTTCAGGTTGTTGCAATAACCTGCGCAGTCCAAAAATAATTCCAGTTTTGCTTCTCCGGATCGATTTCTTCAGCATTTCTAGCAAGAAAACAACGAAAAATTAGACATATTAACCACAAATGAAATAAATATGAATTTACTCATATTTTTCCTTATTTAATTCATTTGTTTCTCAATACGATAGTTATTAAATCAAAATGACGTACTAGATAACTTCTTTTTGGGAAGTTATCACACCTCCACACTTAAACGTTTGCTAGTCCTTAGCAAAGTCATTTCATAACAATAGCATGAGTGAAGAAGTAATAAGATATGAACTCAAATGATCTTTAGTTCTTGAAAACAAAATAATCGTGGCATACTCAAGAAACTCGCTTAACTCAACTGATAAGCTTATCAATTTATGAGAGTTAATTCATTAACAAATTCATTAGTTAGATAGATGATAAAACTCAAACAAGTATCCTAGTGCGATGCGCACTTTTCTTTTAAAAAATAGTTTACTTTCGTGCAAAATTTTATATTTAACCTCCGCATTTTATTGGAAAGGATAAGAATATGCTAAGTCTATGATTTAACCTCTACAAGAGTTAGTAGTTCAAATGAAAGTAGGATAGTTTTGGCTTGGTTAGGAATTTATGGATAGTTTTGGTAATAGTATGACGTCCTCTAGTTAGTATTCTTAATAATCTACCATGTTATGGGGTCATACATCATTTTTTTATACTCTATTCATAGTAGGGATCATTCTAAGTATAAGTGCACATACCCGGGCCACATATCAATATGATGTTTCAACCATTTTTTTCTTCTCTCTTTTTTTTAAAAAAAAAATCATAGTTGGGATCATTTTAAGTATGCATTCACATACCTAGGTCGCATATCACTATGACGCAAATTTCTTTTCCCATTTTTTTATCATAGTTGGGATCATTCCAAGTATGTAGACATATACGTAGGTCACATATCACTATGAAATTTAACCCTTTTAAGAGAAATTCGACACTCATAAATGGCTTACTTACTAAGGTACAACTAGTAGGGACAAATGACAAGTAAGCATGAAATAATGTATATGGTAAAGGTCAAGCTCAAATATTTTTAATGGATGATCAAAAGGAATACTAACTAAACTCATGTGTAGGCTTACATCATTGACTTAGTTCTTCCTTACCCCTCCACGTTATTTTAAAGGTCAATATCAAAGTATGCAATTGAAAGTAAAGAAATTTTTTATATATAAAATAAATGCTTGAGCGAGATTTATCAGAAAAAATCTTACTAACTTCAAATTCATGGATTAAACTTTTTGGATTGTTCAATCATACCAATTAATTATCATTGAATGTGTCTAGAATAGCCTAATGATTAATTAAAACAAGAATTAAGATTATTAAAGTCATATCTAAAGGAATTATTCTTCACTCAAGTGGTAGGGGTTATAACACCCTCACCTCCACACTTAAGTCCTTTGCTAGTCCCTAGTAAAGATATTTTGGTTAACGGAGAGGACGCTAATTTGATGATAGGAATAAACAAAGTAGTTTAAGAGATAAAGAAAATTGAAATTAGAGTAACTCCCCTGCAGTAGATGTAGTGCAGTAATTGTCCATTGCTTCTTGTTGACGGCGTCATGGTACTTCATCATATGATAATCAACAGCATCTCAGACATTTAATCTAGCCTGCAGAACTATTATCCTCAAAGTGTACATAGTTATTGGTATGCGATCTATTTGTGTTAGCAGAAATGAGTATAATTAAAAACCATACAACACTGGCACATGCGCTCGATGATTCGCAAAGAAACTATTGTCATTACTCAAACCATACATCATTCCATATATTTAATTCATAACATGCTAGGGTCAATAAAATAAACAACATCATGACAGGGCAGGTGACATAAAAGTGCAGCTTTGAACAAAATACATGAGATGTCGCAGGGCATATATGACATATTTTAACTATCAAGTGCAGGTCAAATCAATATACACATCATGCAACATCAATTGCAGATCAAGTGCAGGTCAATGTCAAGCCAATTATGAAAACGACTATTGGTAGCATCAATAAGGATAAAGCATAAATCCAACCATACAACACACACATCATCACAGATAAATCACCAAAGTAGAGTCCAGAAAATCTCATAGCCAAATATACGCTAAAGTAAAATGTAAGTCTAACGATGCAGAAGTAAAGCTGGATAGATGATAATCCTACTCGTCCCCCTCTTCGCCATCTTCCTCCTCCTCGTCGTCGTCTTCGTCGTCTTCCTCTCTCGCGGCAACTTCTGATGGATCAACCCTGGTTCGATCTGAAGTCAGAAGGTATCCCTTATCGTCGAACTGTCCCGCATTTAAATTTCAACTCCGACACTGGGATCTTTGCCCTCTCCATTACCTTACGCAGGCTTGAACGAATATCCTCGAACTGTTCTCTTTCATAAAGGTGGTGACACCGCTGGTATGCTTTAATATATTCGATCTGCTCCATCATAACATCAGGATCGGCGCCACAATCTACCACTGCAATGTGAATATGAAAGGGATCAGCCGATGGTGGCTTAGTGGACTGATCAACTCTCATTAGTTTCAAAAAATCTTGCTTTCTAGGTGTTCCCGCGGCCACCTTAATATTCACTGCCACAACTGTCTCTGTGATGAGATGCCCAACTTGAGTCACCATATCATCATCACCTTGATGCACCCCTGCCATCCGAAAAAGCTCCGTAATCAAAACAGGATACCACAACTGCCTCACTTTCTCCTCGTTGACCTTTTGCTTTATAAGTGTAGAAATGAGTTCTCCCATATTCAGTTTTATTCCCTTCAAGATGCTATAAATAAGAGCGACCTTCTGTAATGTCAATGTGTTTAGATGTCGTGTCGGCATAACCCCTGCGTTGATGAATAGGTGCTATACCTTGGCTTCACGATTTAAGCACGTTGCGCGTAGGGTTTTTCTTGACTGACTTGCCCACTCCGGCTCCGGTGTACAACAAACCATTGTCATCATTTCATCTATAGAAACACTTGTCAGAATATTTGTATAGCCATCTTGAATAGTGTTGTCCAAGTCGAAGAGATCATTGATTATTTTGGCCGAAAAGTCCACACTTTTTCCTCTCACAAACACCTTCTCCCCATTTGAGTCTCTAGCATTAGCATAGAATTCATACACCTATGGTAAGATTGCCTCAGTCCTAGGGTGACAAAATGATTCCCATTGGAGAGCCCTAATCTGATTGACATATTTCACACTCCAAACCCTAGCTTCCATCTTGAAACCTCGCTCATAAATGAAGGGGATGGTCCTTAGGGTTTCAAAACGATGTTGAGCATTCTCAGTCAAAAATCGAGCATTTTTCCTAGATGCCTCTTTGCCTTTTCCCTTATCTTTTCTCCTCGAGGTCATGGTCCAGACTATGCATAACAAACAGATAAACAAATAAACGTTGAATCCAAAACGACTTGAACTAATCCTATTTTCTCACGTTAAGTCTAAGGGTAGAAGTTATACCTCAGGATTCTCCCAAATAGTTTTGACAACTGAAAGAAATCTGGAGCACGCCCGCAGATCGCCGACTGCAAAAATCGGGTTTTGCCGCCACCGCCTGTTTCGATATCGCCGGCGTGGTCGATCGCTGCGGCGTGGGGATGTGGAGTCGTCGCCTTGTAGAAGGATTGTCGCTCGCTGCGGTGATGTCGTTGTTGTGTCGCGCGGCGATTTGGAGTCGACCGCTGCAACGTCGAGCCGCCGCCTGCTGCCGCGATAAGCCTCCGCGAAAGCGCTAGGGTTCGATATCGGGAATTTGGGGATGGGACTGAGCCAGGCTTTACATTTTATTTTTTGGACAAGTTTAAGGGCTGGGGTTGAGCCGGCCAAACCCTCACAAACTGCACCGGTTCATCCGAACCGGAAATTCCGATTCTCCTTATTTAGCGGACAGCAGCCGAAAAGTTGCAACAGCCTTTTCAGGATGTTGCAACAACTATTTCTCTGCATACTCTTGGACAAAATCATCCCGCTTTTCCTGACTTTTATTCACCTTATTATTATTATTCTTTTAAGAAGATTTTTAGCAAGTTAATTAAAGTTATGCGACATGAAATCCTTCACTTTTTTTTTTACTATGCTAGCGAAAAAAACGATTTTATTTATTTATTTATTTATTTATTTATTTATTTAAAATATAAACCTATATATATAATTAAATTAAGATTGAATAGGATGGGTTGCCTCCCACCAAGCGCCTCGTTTAAAACGTCCCGGCCGGACGTCTTCGACTCAATTTCTTTTTCATTTTAAATGAATGAACGACATCAGTCGTTCATTATCACCGTTCCGATAAATTTTTAGACGCTCTCCACTAACTTTAAATTCAGAATTGTCCTGCTCATTTTGTATGCTGATCGGGCCGTATGGATGGACTTCCTTGACTCGAAATGGTCCCGACCAACGACTCTTAAGTTTTCCGGGAAAAATTTTTAGACGGGAGATAATAGTAGTACCAATTGCCCGGGTTCAAATTGTTTTCCGCTCAAACGTTGGTCGTGTCATTTCTTGGTCCGTTCCTTATAAATTCTCGCACTCTCATACGCATTCATCCTTAATTCCTCTAACTCATTGATTTGTAGAAGCCTCTTCTCACCTGCATTTTGAAAATCATAATTTAACTTCTTAATAGCTCATAACGCTCGATGTTCTAATTCAAGGGGTAGATGACAAGCTTTCTCATATACTAGTCTATAAGGGGTTAGACCAATAGGGGTCTTATATGCAGTCCGGTAAGCCCATAAGGCATCATTAAGCTTTTGGGACCAATCCTTACAATTAAAGTCAACCGTCTTTGCAAGAATTGTTTTTATCTCCCGGTTAGACACTTCCGCTAGACCATTTGTTTTAGGATGATACGATAATGCTACTTTGTGAGTGACGTCATATTTCCTTAACAACGTAGCGAATGAATTGTTACAGAAGTGACTCCCTCCATCACTAATGATAGCCCTAGGGGTGCCAAAACGATTGAATATATAATTCTTTAAAAAGTGTAAAACCACCTTGGCATCATTCTTAGCGGTGGCTATGGCTTCGACCCATTTAGAAACGTAGTCTACGGCAAGAAGGATAAACATGTTACCGTTCGAGTTCACGAAAGGTCCCATAAAGTTTAATCCCCAAACATCAAAAAGTTCAACTTCTAAAATTGTGTTCAATGGCATACACTCATTTTTCTTAATATTTTCGTTTCTTTGGCACCGGTCACATTGACTCACAAATCCTTTAGCATCTCGGAATAGAGTCGGCCAATAAAACCCCGCTCCTAAGACCTTCATCGTCGTTCTATCCCCCTTAAAGTGGCCTCCATAAGGTGAGTTGTGACATTTGTCCAACACGGCTCGCATTTCCTCCTCCGGGACGCAACGTTTAACAACCCCATCTGCTCCAATTCTGAACAAAATGGCTCATCCCATAAATACGAGCGTACCTGATGCAAAAACCTCTTCTTTTGTTGATATGATAAGTCGGGTGGGAAGACTCTACTAACAATATAATTCACGTAGTCTGCATACCAAGGTATGCATTGTTCGGTCATGGACAACACCCACTCATCAGGGAATCTTTCATTAATCTCTGATCACAATAGTGGATTAGAACTTTCAATCCTAGAAAGATGATCCGCCACCGGATTATTTATCCCCTTCCGATCCTTAATTTCTAAATCAAACTCCTGCAGCAGCAACACCCATCGAATCAATCGTGGCTTAGCATTCTTCTGCTCCATAAAATAGCGAATAGCTGCGTGGTCGGTGAATGCTATCACTTTGGTGCAAAGAAGATAAGACATAAACTTCTCAAAGGCAAACACGATAGCTAGTAGTTCCTTTTCGGTTGTGGTATAATTTATTTGTGCCTCTATTAAAGTATTACTAGCGTATGCGATAGTTTGAAAGACCTTCTCCCGCATTTGTCCCAAAACAGCCCCAACGGCGTAGTCGCTTGCATCACACATCAATACAAAGGGTTTTTCCCAATCGGAGGCCACTATAATCGGTGTCGTAATCAGCCGTGTCTTTAATTGAGTGAATGCATCCAAACATTCATCATTAAAGTCAAATTTCACTTCATTTCCTAATAACTCACTTAAAGGCTTGGAGATTTTGGCAAAGTCTTTAACGAACCTTCGGTAGAATCCCGCATGACCTAAGAAACTTCTTAACGCTTTTACATTTTTTGGAGGAGGTAATTTTTCAATCACCTCAACCTTTGCCCTATCCACTTCCAGCCTGTCTCTAGATACACGGTGTCCAAGGACGATGCCTTCTTGTACCATAAAATGGCATTTTTCCCAATTGAGCACTAGGTTGGTCTCCACACAACGAGCAAGCACTCTCTCCAAACATATCAAGCAGGCATTGAATGTTTTTCCAAAGATGGAAAAATCATCCATGAAGACCTCTATGCCATAATCCATAGGATCTATGTCTTGTTCTATAAGATTTGTCATTATTGCAATTATGCAACGTTGGAACGTGGCTGGCGCATTGCATAGCCCAAATGACATCCTTCTAAATGCGAATATACCGAAGGGACACGTGAATGCTGTCTTTTCCTGATCGTCCGGATCAACCGTTATCTGATTGTAGCCGGAATATCCATCTAGAAAACAGTAAAACTCATTTCTGGCCAATCTATCTAGAATCTGATCTATGAATGGTAACGGGTAGTGATCCTTCCTAGTCGCTTTGTTTAATCTACGGTAGTCGATACAGATACGTCATCCTGTGATTGTTCTTGTGGGGACTAATTCGTTCTTGTCATTCATAACTACGGTCGTCCTTCCTTTCTTAGGTACACAGTGGATGGGTGACACCCATGAACTATCAGATATAGGGTAAATGATTTCTGCATCCAACCACTTAATGATCTCTTTTCTTACCACCTCCTTCATAGGAGGGCTAAGACGACGCTGAGGCTCGATAGATCCCTTACAAGATTCCTCTAGAAGGATTTTGTGCATACACAAGGAAGGGTTAATGCCTCGAATATCGGCTATTGTCCACCCTATGGCTAACTTATATCTTTTCAAAACGACCAATAGTCTGTCATGTTGCTCTGGTAGTAGTCTAGCATTCACTATTACCGGAAGTGTATCATTTTCTCCTAGATATACATAGGACAAATGCTCGGGAAGCGGTTTTAACTCTAAGATGGACGGGCAAACCGTAGAAGGTTTGTCCGCTAAAGACCGTTCAGTCATATCTAGGGGTTCCGCCCTATGAAATGACACCAAGCGTTTCTCACACACTTGAAAGCACTCTTCACCTTCTCCTTTAGTAGATTCTACTTCTTCATGACTAACCTCGTCGGATTACACTGCCTCAACTTCTACCTCATCCATCAAAATTTCTATCTCCTCTTCTATACTCGAATCATTACACTCACTATTTTGCTCATAGTCATAGAGTGAAATATTGTTTACCACCTACATCTCATCTTCCTTCTCACTAGGGAATTTCATGGCCTTAAGAACGTTAAAAGTTATTTGTTCATCGTTGACTCTCATAGTCAACTCCCCTTTGTGGACATCTATTAAAGTTTTTCCGGTTGCTAAAAAGGGTCTGCCTACAATTAGAGGGATCTCTTTGTCTTCTTCCATATCCAAAACTACAAAGTCAGCCGGAAAGATAAACTTGTCAACCTTGACAAGAACATCCTCCACTATACCCTTAGGAAAAGTGAGCGATTTATCGGCTAGCTGTAATGTTAACGAAGTTTTAGAAATGTCCCCCATGCCCAGCTTCCGGTAGATTGAAAGTGGCATCAAATTTATACTTGCTTCAAGATCACATAAAGCTTTTCCTTCAAATTGGTATCCGATAGAGCATGGAATCGTGAAACTTCCTGTATCTTTCAGTTTGTGTGGAAGTTTATTTTGCAGAATTGCACTACACTCATGTGTCAGCGCCACAGTTTCATTCGTGCCAAATTTTCTCTTTTTATTTAAAATATCTTTCATAAATTTGACGTAACTGGGCATTTGCTCTAAGGCTTCAGCAAATGGGATATTAATTTGAAGTTTCTTAAATATTTCTATGAATTTCTGGAATTGGTGATCTAGTTTACTCTTCCTAAGTCTTTGAGGAAATGGTGGTGGTGGATAGGGAATTATATTTTTATCTCTTGCGGGCACCTCTACGTTCTTCTCTTCTTTATTCTCTTCCACTTCTTCTAACTCTTCCTCCACACTCTTAGTAGGTTCATGAATTTTATCACTTTTTACTTCATTTTGCACATTATCAGTTGTCACTGGATTATTATTATAACTGCTCACCAATTCTTTTTCACTCCGCAAAGTAACAACCTTACAGTGTTGGTTGTCACCTTTTGGGTTAGGCGTTGTATTAGTTGGTAATGTTCCTAGAGGTCTAGTATTTAGTGCGGATGCAATTTGCCCCAATTGTGTTTCAATTAAGCGCATGGATCCTTCTAGACTAGAAAAACGGGCTTCATTATTCTTCATGGACTCTAAGATGACTTCATCGGATAATTTCCGCGAAGGTCCCGTTTGATTAGGATTGTGATATTGGTGAGGGTGACTAGAATTGTTGTTGAATAAGTGCGAAGGAGTAGACCCTGAATAATTCTTCCATGATAAATTGGGATGGTTTCTCCACTCCGGATTATAATTATTCGAGTAGGTATTATGACCTTGTTTGTACTGCCCTCCTATATAGTTAGTGTCTTCGTTATGTCCTATTAGTTGGTCGATGGTTAGAGTAGGACTAGCGGTGGAAGGAGGAGTAACAATACTATTAACCTGTGGGTGAAATTGACTTTGGTTTAACGTCAAGGCGTCTAACCTTTTATTTATTGAATTAAATTGGGAAGTCATTTCGGCCGCAAACGAGGTTAATTGGTCCACTTGGTATAATCCAGCAGTAGAAGAAGATGGCCCTTGCCGATCTACAAGTTGGTAATTATTAGAGGATAAATCCTCTAGTATTGCATAGGCATCTTCTGGGTATTTATTCATAAGTGACCCTCCCGCGGCTCCATCAACTTGAATCATGGTAGCCGTTTGGAGACCATTATAGAACGTCCAAACTTGTTGGTGGATGGCTAAGTCATGGTGGGGACACTTACGCAGTAGCTCTTTAAAACGTTCTCATGCGTCATAAAGGGTCTCGTCATTTACTTGCATAAACGTTGATATGTCTCGCTTCAACTTAGCCGTTTTAGATGGGGGAAAGTATTTGGCTAAAAATTTTTCCATCAAGAATGTCCAAGTGGTAATAGATCCATTGGGTAGAGAATTTAGTCAATCCTTAGCCCTCCCCTCTAGTGAGAAAGGAAACAGACGTAATTTAATGGCTTCTTCTGAAACTCCATTAATCTTGAACGTATCACAGATTTCTATGAACGTTCTTAAATGAGAGTTAGGGTCTTCATGATTAAGGCCACCAAATTTACTATTTTGAACGAGTTGCATAACAACAGAGTCGATTTTAAAATTATTGGCCTCTATTGCAGACCTAGTGATACTAAATTGCAACCCTCCCTGTAGAGGCATGTTGTAATCGCGACATGTTCTCCTTTGCTCAATAGGGTGCTCATTATGTTCTACCTGACCTCCTAAATCCTGACCTTCTTGATGATTATCGTCTGGATTCATAGTCGAAGATTGGGTTTGTTCTAAACGAAAATTCTTACGGTTTCTCCTACACGTCCTTTCAATCTCTAAGTTTAATGACAATAACTCAATGGATCGAAATCTGGACATGCACTAACAGAACATAAAATAACAATAAAAGAAAAACTACAAACAACTTAAAAATTCAACAAGATTAAAGTTTGACCTTCAAATACTAGGGTTTACTAATATTGCAAGAAAATAACCAATAGATTAATAGCATCTCCCCGGCAACGGCGCCAAAAACTTGATACGCCCGAAATACATGTATATAATAACGCAAGTGCACGTGTCGTAACAATTAATAAAGTGTGAGTGAGATCGTTCCCTCGGAGAAGTGATTAATCTAATGCTTGCAAGTACTAACTACACCGTTCTTTAAATCCAAACAAGATGAGTAAAATAATTTTGGAAGTAATGAAAAATTTTAATAGATATTTAATCTAACTCAACTACGAAGATTCTTAGAAATTCTTTTACCGATTGGAGAAATTAGCCTTGCATTTTAGATTTCATATGTGCGTCTAAATGGTGTGGAGAAATAGTATTAGTTGAAAGTGTTGAAGGAATTATCATGCAACGATTTTTATAGAAAAAATCATCATCTCTCGAATCTCGGAAATCCCAACGTCCTAAATTCTCCTAGTTATCTCTAACTTAGGATGAACGAAAAATATTGATTATCATAAAAATCGAATTGCTAGCAAAAGGAGGGAGTCTCCTCCACCCCTCTAAACTACGGTGAACTAATGAGCGGTTGCACTTCTCCTCTCTCGAATCTCGAAGTACAACGTAAAAGTGGAGATCTTTGGTTAAACGTTTTACAGCACTCGTCTCTCGATTCTTGCAGTGCAATGATTTGACCTTCAAGCATATATTATGTCACTCATCTCTCGATTCTCGCAACGCAACACAAGATAAAGATCAAAGCCAAAAATCTCATAAGTAGATTCAAAAGTTCACAAGATAACAAATCATCCAACAAATCTCAACAAGCAAGAAACATACACCATAAAAACACATATAGTACTCTCCTTACACAAGGCTTGGAGAATTTAGTTCATGGCAAGAGAAGCAACACACAAAATAAGACAGATCTTACAGCACATGATGGAAAGGATTCAAAATAGTGCCGGAAATTGCTCTCCAAGTCGACTCTATGCAGTCCTTCTCCGAGATCCGGTTTGCCCTAGTTCTTTTTCTCCAAGTAATCTCTAAGATGATGGCTTCAAGATCCCCTCCTTAATGATAATTAATTCTGCCCATATGGTATGAGATTATACTCTTAAAAACGTACAGCTTTTTACCAAAAGTTGCCTCTTTTCAGTTTTCATTTTGGCGCAAAATTCGAATTTAAAATTCGAAATCCGTCCAGCAGTTGTTGCAACAACTTTTTCAGGTTGTTGCAACAACCTGTGCAGTCCAAAAATAATTCCAGTTTTGCTTCTCCGGATCGATTTCTTCAGCATTTCTAGCAAAAAAACAACGAAAAATTAGACATATTAACCACAAATGAAATAAATATGAATTTACTCATATTTTTCCTTATTTAATTCATTTGTTTCTCAATACGATAGTTATTAAATCAAAATGACGTACTAGATAACTTCTTTTTGGGAAGTTATCAACTACGCCCACTGAGGAATGGCTCTACGATGATAGGTGTGTCCAATCATGGATTCTGAATTCTATGGACAGTAAACCATATTGTATGATAATGCATCATGAGACGTACAAAACCATGTGGGATGAATCTCAATCCCTATATTCTGGCAAGGACAATCTGCAACACATGTTTGACATCTTCACTGACCTCCAGTATCTCGAATAGTCGAACCGGGGGCGGATAGTGACTTGACCTCCTTTGTTCCGAGATCCAAAACTCTCGTCGA
The DNA here is from genome assembly GCA_039583875.1 of Platanthera guangdongensis. Classification (NCBI taxonomy): domain Eukaryota; kingdom Viridiplantae; phylum Streptophyta; class Magnoliopsida; order Asparagales; family Orchidaceae; genus Platanthera; species Platanthera guangdongensis. The sequence goes on along the minus strand of CM077154.1, from coordinate 136,045,339 downwards.
GACCTGAATTCAGCGTGCTTAGAAAGAAATTGTTAGCATCGCCGCCAGTTGTTAGTCGTATTCTGATTTAAAATTCATGGCATTTATGACCCTCTGGATGTGTGGACTGTGTCATGAAATGTATGAAGTTTAGTAGTCCTTTTATAGTATTCTATTCGCTGTTTATTAAGTCGTATCGTCGCATCGTAAAATTCATGTAATAAATTCTCATCCTGGACTATGGACTGAATCCTGGACTTGTCCAGGATTCTTGGACACCCTCCTGGACTGTCCAACTGAATCCACATTTCAGTATTCAACATTTTAATGATTGTGGACTGTCAGTCAGATGAAATAGCCATCTCATTTTATGTAACCGAATTTATTTTATTTATCGTAGTTCATCTTAGATCATTCTGAATTCATTCTTATCTCATTCAAAGTTCATTCTTAATTCATTCCTAGGGCACTGTTAGTTCATTCTTTGTAATGGTCCAGTGTTACTCTTTGTAATGGGTCAGGCGGTTGCCTTTGTGTAACCGCCTGGTATTGCTTCCTAATTGTATAACCACTTGGCATCCTACCCATTTGTTCCTCTCTACTTTCATTTCTGATGTGGTAGTTGCTGTTTTTTTCCACTGAGAGGAGGGCGTCCTTTACTCTCTGCTTCTCGAGTTTGTTGTCACGGCACTAATTTCTCTGTTTCTAATGCTCTGTTCCCCTTGATTTTTTTTTCATTCTTTTTTCCAATGAAATTGATGAGAGTGCTGTCTTGAGGGAGACCAATCTTGACTTGAGCTTAGGCCTAAAATCCCATAACGATTATCAAGAAGTTGATCCCAAAAATTCCATGGCAAGTTCATGTGATTGTACATGCATAAAGCCTTCAGAAACTGAAACTCAAATCTTATTGATGCAGTGGTAAGGCCGACTCGGGGTAGACCCGCTAATGCAAACCTATGGGCAATGAAATATGGAAAATGCAGGAGAAAGTCCGCGCTAACAATTGCAATTAATAATTAATTATTAGAAGAAAAAAACAGCAGGGCACGTGCAGTCTCAAATAATTAATTAAAGGAAAACAAATATCAATTTTAAATCAGCAGAGGCACGATTACTATTAAGTGTGCACAGAATAAGTCCTGCAAGTCACACGAGCGTAGATACAAATAGCAAATAAAATGAACAACCACTGCAGGTATAGTGCCAAAAAAAACAATAGTAAAAAATAGAATTTTATGCCACAATTTGCATGTGCATGCGGTGGTAATGATGGTCGCTGAACATTCAAGGTTGTTGCGGAGTGGAGGGGTGCGGGGATGAATCCCGGCTGATGGGAGGATTCAAATAAAGCAAAGGGTGACTGATTTTGAACTTGAAGGTTGTGTGGGGGTTGCGAGGAGATGGTGGGTTGGTGTAGGGACTCACAGAGAGGGAGTTTTAGCAAGGGAGGTGCAGCTGTGGGCAGGGGAGGGAGTGGCGGTGGATAGCTGTCAGTGGGACTCACGGAGAAGATTCTTTTAGGAGGGCTAGCAGTAGGAAATTTCAGGTGAGGTGACTAGAGGAAACGTGAGGGGGGGTGGCTATCGAGGAAGACTGGAGAGGGCTCACTGTAATTGGTTGTAGTGGAGGAGGAAAGGGAGGAGTTCAGTTGAGGTTTGAGGGAAGGGAGGGGCTGTTTGCGAGACTTCTGGGCGCAGGAATTGGAAGGCTGGATGAGTCGAGGGTTGAGGGAGGGAGTCCTGGTGGCTAGGCTGTGGGTAGAGGAGGAGGAAGTCACCTTGGAGTAGCACCAAGTAGGAGAATCATGGGATTCCTCCAGCGTCGCACCAGAAGAAATCACCGAGACCGATTGGTTGTAGAACTGCAGCACACCTTTGATGCCTTGAACCGCCGGCTACACACCATATAAACAACTCTAAATCTACATAAGTACCCACACAAATTGGACGGCTCACGTTGTTTGGGCCGATCGGGCGTTAAATACAACTCAAATCATAAAAAGAAAAATACAAAATTGACTCGGATCGACCAGTAAGACGCAATCACAGACTCCGATTGTCCATCAGGCCAACGGATCACCGCCTCCTGTGGGAATACACATGTGTCGGTCAAGGCGCGTCATCACTTATACAACAAATTTGGGATGATGCAATTCCTTTCCCATCCCAGGAAACTGCAGCGCCTTTGAAGATCAATCATTTCTGGTATGAACAAGGAGGGTCGGTGTCACCAATCTCATAGATGGAATTCTCGCACTAGAAAAGACAGATGGTAATGGGAAATGTGCACCTGGGTATACTTTGATACCTGCTATAGTGCTCATTACATCTATGTAGGAAGATCTTCTCGTTAACTACTTCTGACCACTGCTCTAATATTATTCAATTTCCCCCCTTGTTTTTAAACTAATGCATCCCTCTGCAGGTGCCCAAGCTGAGCCTTCTTTTTCTTTATCTAATTCTTCTCTCTCTATACGCCCAAGTGGTGACAGTAATAACCAACAGGAAACATAAATAACTACATATCAAATATCAACATTTTGCATTCCAAATTTTCCAACTAACAACAAATCAACACCACGAAAAGAGGAAAAAAAATTAATCAAAAAAGTTCAAATTACTAAAATCCCTTATGAAGAGGTCTGGGTCTGTCGATGCTGGAAAGGAAGAAAGATACTACACAAGATATACAAAAATCCATTCACACCCAGAAGGCGTACATGGAAAGCAGTAAAATGGGTATACCTCCTGCGGCGAAGATAGATCGATCCAATTAAGACATTGCGACTTAAGGTCAATCGCCGCTTCAACGAGCTCCGATCGAGGGCAGAGAGGTGAAAAGGAGGAAAGTCCATAAGACGGCAACGAAGATAAGAACACCGAGTGGAGGAAGAAAACAAGCATCTGATATACCGGCATGGACGATGAATGGCCGCAGAGGTGGGAGAACGGAGAAGAGAAGATGGAATCAAACACAAAAAATTGGAGCTGGCTTCCCTCTAGGGTTTGCGAATTTTGTGTCTGAGCTCCGGGTAGAGATCACTGTTCGGGATTCACAGGATCGCAACATATGCCTAGCCGTTATTTTTATATATATATATATATATGTTTCCCACCGGTCATTTCCCCCTTTCTCCCGAAAAAGATTTCTTCCGCCTCCATCCTTTCCTGTTTCCGGCGACTGCGACTCGCAAGATTAAGGTGAACTGTTGAGGCGAGTGCGAGCAGACCGGAGACGAAGCAGTTGACAACGACCCATGACACTTACGTTATTTTTTTGAAAAATTGCAAGAATCATTTTTCCTTCATCAACTACATGAAAATGTAATAGTGACGTTGTCATCGGGTTGTATATTGCTAGTTGGTTATTCAGTTTTTAGAAGTAAAGAATAATAATTGAGATGGAAATTTTGATATCTGAGTTAATTGGAATGATATTTGAGATGTCATTTTTATATTTGAGATAACTGGAATCTTATCTGAGATGCCAATTATATAACCCCGTATTTGTTGAATAGATTCATCAAGCAGTCGGGGAGACTGGGCCCAGACGAGTCGGAGGGGCGAGTGGGGCTAATGAGCCCGCACCCACCCCAGGTTTGAGGTGAGTGGCAAGTCCCAGCCTCACCGGGCACTCGCTACCCCAGGCGAGCAGGCCTAGAACAACCGGGACTTGCCTATATGTGTTTTGACCTATTTTTCCAGGAAACCTAATTTTGGTCTGCCATTAGCCACTCCAAACAGCGCGATTTTGCAATTAACAGACCAACTTGGGCTGCAATTAGTAAAACCAAATGCATGATTTCGCTATCCACAGACCACCTTCAGAAAACTATAAATAGACCCTCAAGGGAACCTTTGGAGAGGGCTTCCTTTTGGCTTCTCTCTCATTAGGTTGGTTCTGGTTGGTGAGAGCTCTAGCACACAGTTCACCGTAGTTTCTGGGTTTAGAGTCGGGTGCTCTCAAGTGCCCTCCAAGGTGTTCGGCTCAGCATTGGCTTGCGAGGGGAAGCTCTCTTCGATCTTTCGGGTGTGTGGCGGGACCTACTCGTTGCAGCTCGTGGGGTCTATTTGTAGTTATCCACCTCTTGCGAGTGAGATTCTTTGCTCTGAAAGCCCGAACGTGGGGGTTGATGAAGGCACATGAGTCTGAACGTTATTCTAATTCCATGACGGAGAGTCGGCCTGGCGTAAAGTGAATATTGGGGGGGTGTTCCAACTCAGGAGAAGTGAAAGCTACCCCCATTGGTCCAAACTGCTCTTGAACCGTGGTTTTCGGGTTCAACACCAATTTTAATACCTGAACTACTTTCCCCGATAATTGAAAGATTAAAGTTTGAAATGGTTAACCTTCATTTGTGAAATACGGTAGGTTGTGAACACTAAAAAGGTCTTTCAAATTGTTCAAATTGAGGGCAAGGCCTATAAAATGTATTGAGTATGGTCGTATTGTTGGTTTTAGTGTCCGTAAGGAGCACCGAGTGGTCTATCCCTGAAAAAATATCCTCAGATCAATGAAGTATTATGGTAGTAGAGTTGGAGTAAAGAGAGCTCCCAAAGTGTCGGATAACGCCGTAAAATATCATTGATCGAATGGTATAAAAAATTGTCCGACAATAATGGTTTTCAAAGAAGATGGGATAGGAAAAAATTTGGAAGTGGACAAATTTATTGGGGAACACAACCATAAACTTTTCAATAATACCGACCAATATTTTCTTCGATCTCATAGAGTTTCCGGCGAGGAGAAAGGTATTGTTCTAAAATTCATGACTAGTGCTAGAATTAAAACATCAGATACATATGTAGGTGTCTCTAAAAGAGATGTCTATAATTTTATAGACAGAGATGGAAGATCAAAATAGATGACAGAGATTCACAAAATCTGTTACCACTATTGAAGTGTCAGACAACAAATGATAGCATGTTTTCATATGAAATACAAGTCGACGATTACAACATGTTGACCAATTTCATCTGGATGGATGGGAAAAGGAAAATTAATTATGAGTGCTTTGGAAATGTTGTAACCTTTGATTTAACTTACAGGATAAACAAATATAATCTTGCATATGCGCCTTTTGTGGTTATGAATCACCATTGGCAAAATGTAGTTATAGATATATCATTTTTATCTCAAGAAATGATAGTCATTTATATGGTTATTCGAACTTTTTTGAAGTTTGTAGCTGGAAGTAACTAATAAACATCTTTACGAACCAAAATCAAGCAATGGTTGTTACTGAAACAATGTTAACAACAAACAATCAACGTCTATGTCAATGACACGTCGCTAAGAAAGCAACCTACAAAAGTGTTTACTTTCAATGGTAATACTACATTACAATCTTTACTTCATAAATGATTAAGTAAATATGATTCTTCGGATGAATTTAGTGTGGAGTGAAAATATGTGTCAAGATGCATGCTCTATTTCAGAATATATGGTTAAGAAATTTGCACAAAATTAAACTAAAATGTTTCACAAGATTCAATAAAACTGATCACAGTATTCTGTCTACCCAAAAAAGCAAATCAACAAATAATGTTATTCACTCAATTATCAAAGCCATGAATACACTAGTTGATTGCTTCTTGCAGCTGGGGAAATGATTTTCAAGGCGCATGAGAAGGGACAAGAAGAAAATTTCAAATGCAAACACTACAGTGTACAAGTGAATAGGAACTGCACAATTTTGAAACAAGTATCAAAGATATACACACGAGTCATGTATCTTTTTATGAGGCCTTAAAGCAGCATTTGGTCTATATGTTGCGGAAAAGCTAGCTATCTTCGATCGTAGTCATATGTTTATTCTACGGTGGAGTGGATGTAGAGATAATGAGAAATCTTGGTGCATAGAGCTAGACAGTAGCAATTTGGTTGTTTGTTGTTCTTGACACAAGTTTGGGACAAACTTAATGTTGTGTACTCATACTTTGAAGGTCTACACTCACAAAAATATTACATTTATTCATCACAACACACTTTGATACCTGCTACAGTGTTCATTACGTATATATAGAAAGATCTTCTCCTTAACTACTGATCTAAGCTAGACAGTAGCAATTTGGTTGTTTGTTGTTCTTGCCACAAGTTTGAGACAAACTTAATGTTGTGTACTCATACTTTGAAGGTCTACACTCACAAAAATATTACATTTATTCCTCACAACACACTTTGATACCTGCTACAGTGTTCATTATGTATATAAAGAAAGATCTTCTCCTTAACTACTGATCTAAGCTCAAAAATTCTCAATTTCCCTCCTTAGATTTAAACTAATGTCTTCCCACCACAGGTGCACAAGCTGAGTCTTCTTGTTCTTTTCTATCTTATTCTTGCCCGAGCTGTGACAGTAATAACCAACAGAAAACATAAATAACAATATATCGAATATCAACACCACGCATGCCAAATTTTCCACATAACAACAAATCAACACCACGAATTGAGGAATTTTTTTTATCAAAGAGTTCAAATTACTAAAATCCCTATGAAGAGATCAGAAGCCTGTGTTGCTGGAAAGGAAGAAAGATGCTACACAAGGTATAAACAGCCCATTCACACCCAGAAGGTCTATACGGAAAACAGTAAAAGGGGCATACCTCCTCCGGCAAGGAAAGATCGGTCCAGTTAGGGCACTGCGACCTAAGGTCATTCGCCACTTCACCGAGCTCCGATCGAGGGCAGAGAGGCGGAGAGGCGGAGGATCCGAAAGACGGCAGCGAAGATAAGAACGCCAAGTGGAAGAGGAAGAAGACGAGCAGACGATATACCGACATGGACAGCGAGTGGCCGCGGAGGCGGGAGAACGGAGAAGCGAAGATGGAATCAAGCGCGAAAAAAAAATGGAGCTGGCTTCCCTCTGGGGTTTTCGCTTCTGTGAAGGGCTTAGCTCGTCCAATCTGGTTTGGAATTACACCAGCGCGTGAGGCAAGACTTCGAGAGTCGTGATGCTCCGCACCTCTCAGAGATCACAGTGGGGGTGCGAACAACCGTCAGTTCCAAATAGGTGCGGATTGGGTCAGACTGGGCGGGCTCCGGTCTGGTCGGAACACAATTCGATTCAGTTCTCAGTTTCACGGATCGGGTACTCAGAACCGATCCGATGTTACATCCCGTCGGACATCACTTTTTTATTAATTATGTTTTATATTATTTTCTTTATGAGAGAGAGGTATTTTAGTCTTTTGGGTGTTGTTAGCGCTTCTTATGTCCTGGGAAGGTTCCTACTTTCTTATGCTAAAAATATTATGTTTGTCTCTGTGTGGTGAACGGCAGCTTCGGGAGAGTTTTCCCTGCACCGTCCAAGGGTCCGTTCAGGCTTGCCTTAGGATTCCAAGTATCTTTTGCAATATAAGTTCTTGTTCATTGCTTGTTGTTATCTACTGTGAAGTGATTGATAGTTGCATCTAGGTGTTGTATCACTGGAGTCTGTTCTGCGAGCTGTTGTCTTAAGTGATTGCGACAAGGTATCAGAGCCACTGTGCGTCCCGCGATGCCGGTGTCGGACGCCACGCGATCCAAAGAGCCAAGCCATGACTTGGAGACCCTTCGCCAAAACCACGACGATTTAGCCCGCTCCGTCCACGCCATTACCGAAGATGTTTGCATGTCGGTCGCTGCCTGGAAGACAGAGCGCGCAACAGAGTCTTCCCGTGGGGGAGGGGGCGTCTCGCTGGACAGCCATCCTAAAATGTCATATTCCGCATCTATGCTTGTCAGATTTCCGCGCCTCGACTTTCCGAAGTTTGCAGGGGAGGACCTCATGGAATGGATTTATAAGTGTGATCAATTCTTCGACGTCGACGGCATGTCGGAGGACACAAAGGTGAAGATGGCCTCTATACATATGGAAGGTAAAGCTTTATTTTGGCACCAATCGTTCATGAAAGCATGGCTCACACGGCAATGGCCTAACTGGGAAGAATACACTCAAGTGATGCACAGCCGCTTCGGCTCGATCCTGTGTAATGACCCCTTGAGTGAAATAAAGAATTTGCGTCAACGGAGCTCGGTACAAAGTTATTTGGATGAGTTTGATTTACTACTACATCAGGTGGCCTTACCGGAAGAACACGCCATCAGCTTTTGCCTCTCCGGACTCCAGGATGAGATCGAGTTTGGGGTTCGCATGTTTCAACCTAAGTCTCTGTGTGATGTTTTTTCCCTGGCGCGCTTGCAAGAATAGCAGTTGAACGCTCGGAGCAAGAAATCCTCTCCTGGCCATAGGGAAGATCCGCTCTGGGAAGAGATGCACCGGCCCCCTCCGGCCCTTCCCAAAGCCCCACAAACTTCAAACCAAAATTCGGGACTCGTAAACTCAAGTCTTCCGAAATGGATGACAAACGGAAGAAAGGCTTGTGTTTCTGGTGCGATCAAATGTACGTTCCGGGCCACAAGTGTCCAAACCGCCGACAGTCATACTCCTTGGAGGTTCTGGTGGAAGCCATCACAGACGATGACACTGTGGAAGATGACGTGGATGTGTTGGATATGGAGGGCCACGACGATGATCATCAAACACCGCACGTTTCGATGCATGCTCTAACGGGAATCACCCATTTCAACACTATGCGTGTTACGGCATCGCACATAGGGTAGCCCATTCATGTGTTGATAGACTCCGGTAGCACCCACAATTTATTGGACGAGGCGGCGGCTCTGAAATTACAATGTACCTTAGTCCCCATCACCACGTTTTTGGTGGTCGTGGCTAACGGAAAGACAATCTCCAGCTCTCACAAGGTTACAAATTTTCGGTGGACTATGCAAGGTGTGGAATTCACGTCCGATATGCTGATCTTACCGTTAGGTGGGTGTGATGTCGTCCTTGGCATACAATGGTTGATTACATTAGGTATGGTCAATTGGAATTTTTGTGATTTGCGCATGGAATTTACTAGTGGGGGCAAACAGATCAGTCTACGGGGCGCCCAACCGGGCAATTTGGCTTGGGGAAAGGAAAAACGTATGCAGAAATTGATGGGTAAAGAAGGGCATCTCAACATGATGGCGCTCTGTGAAATTCATGTGGGGGAAAGCCATCAAGAGGGCACGGTCCAGGAGAGCACTTTGTCGGGTTACTGGAATTGGCAGGTCCAATGCAGGCGGCCAATAGTAGCGGAGCACTAACAGCTTCAAAGCCTTTTGGAACAATTCGGGGACCTTTTCCGCGAGCCACGAGGCTTACCGCCGTTACGGGGTCAAGAACACCACATTGTGTTGGCAAAATCCGGGACAACCGTCAATCTCCGTCCCTACCGGTAACCACCATTACAGAAATCCGAGATTGAACGTCTTATTGGCGAGATGCTCCAAACCGGCGTGATCCGCCACAGCTGCAGCCCATTTGCTTCTCTGGTCGTGTTGGTGAAAAAGAAGGACGGCTCATGGCGTCTATGTGTCGACTATCGGCGACTCAACCAAAATACCATCAAGGACAAATTTCCGATTCCATTGGTAGAGGAGCTGATCGATGAATTACATGAGGCACTTTACTTCTCTAAACTCGATTTGCACGCCAGATATCATCAAGTGTGGATGGCGGAGGACGACATACAAAAAATGGCGTTCCAGACCCATCATGGCCACTATGAGTTTTTGGTGATGCCCTTTGGGTTAACCAACGCTCCATCCACGTTCCAAAGCCTGATGAACCCCGTCTTCCAAGGTCAACTATGGAAATTTATTCTTATATTTTTTGACGATATTTTGATTTTCAGCTCCACATGGGAGGCTCACTTAGAGCACTTGAAGTTCACATTCCATACTCTACGTACACATCAACTCGTACTTAAGCGTAGCAAGTGCGACTTCGGACTGCCGCAAATCCACTACTTGGGCCATATTATTTCTGGGCAAGGGGTGTCCACCGACCCAATGAAGATACAGACGATGCTGGAGTGGCCCACTCCTACATCGGTCAAAAGGGTCCGCGGTTTTTTTGGACTCACGGGTTACTACCGCCGATTTATCCAAAGCTATGACATGATCGCGCAGCCGTTGACGGAGTTACTCAAACGGCGCACCTTTCACTGGTCACCCGCAACAGAGAGCTCATTTCAAGCCTTAAAACATGTCGTCACGAACCCGCCAATCTTGCAACTTCCGGACTTCCAGCAACCCTTCATCATCGAAACGGATGCGGCGGATACCGGGGTGGATGCGGTCTTGTTACAAAAAGAGTGTCTCGTCGCCTTTTTTATCAAGGCTTTGGGACCCAAGAATGTCGGGTTGTCCACTTACGAGAAGGAGCTGTTAGCAATTGTCATGGCGGTGCAAAAATGGCGGCACTATGTGATGGGGTGCTCATTTATCATACGCACCGATCACCACAGTTTAAAATTCTTGCTCGAGCAAAAGCTAGCCACCCGGCGCAACAACGTTATCTGTCTAAATTGATGGGTTACGATTTCACGGTACACTATAAGCGCGGCAAGGAAAATGTATGTGCGGACGCTCTATCACGAGTACATGAGCAGGCGGATGGCGTCGCATATGCTATTACTACGGTGCAATCTGAAATCTTGCAACAGGTCAAGCATACATGGGCCACAGATGCCCACCTTTAGCGTATCATTATAGCCAAGGAAAGGACTGCTACAACTTATCCGAAATATAATTGGAAAAATGACATGCTAACCCGCCAGGGGAAGATTGTGCTGGGTCGGGAGTCGGCTATGCGAAGGAGGTTGCTGGAGTTGTACCATGCTAGTCCTATGGGAGTTCACTCTGAGGTTACAGCCACGTACAAGCGCATCAAAAGGATTTTTTATTGGAAAGGTTTGAAGGCGGATGTATACCTCTACATACAACAATGCATGACGTGCCAACAATGCACGGCCGATAATCAACATTCCGCGGAGCTACTCCAACCACTCCCTATTCCAGAGAGGATTTGGCAGGACGTGAGCATGGATTTCATCGACGGACTACCTATGAGCCACGACAAATCGACTATTTTGGTGGTCGTCGACCGATTGAGCAAACAGACACATTTTATCGGCCTCAAACACCCTTACACCGCCGAGACCATGGCCCGAGTTTTTTTGGACTCAGTGGTTCGGTTGCATGGCCCATCTTCCTCAATAGTTAGTGACAGAGATGCGGTTTTCATTAGTGACTTTTGACAAGAGCTCTTCTGAATTCTACAGAATCAACTTCAGACGTCAACAGCCTATCACCTGCAACCGGACGGTCAAACGGAGGTAGTTAACCGATGCGTGGAAGGGTACCTCTGTTGTATGTGCTTTGAAAAACCTCGAGAATGGGCCGAGTGGTTGTCATTAGCCGAATGGTGGTACAATACCTCCTACCATAGCGCCATCCAAAGGACACCATATGAGGTGGTGTACGACCAAGAACCAACCGCGATTCCTCCTTATGTTGATGGAACGGCCAAGATTGAGGCAGTGGATCGGTCCTTGGTCGCCCGAGATAGAGTAATGACAATCCTTAAAACCAACCTTGCTCGGGCTCAAGAACTCATGAAGGTGCTTGCGGACAAGAAAAGAAGAGAACACGTTTTGGAGGTCGGTGACGTCGCATGGGTCAAGTTACAACTGTATCGACAGGTCAGCTTGGGGGATCATCATCAGCAAAAGCTGTCACCGCGCTTCTTTGGACCGTTCACGATGTTTGAACGGGTGGGTACCGTGGCATATAAGTTGGAGCTTCCAAGTGGCACTCAGATTCATCCTACATTTCATATCTCGCAGCTACGGAAGTACAAGGGACCTCCTAACGGTGTCATTCAGCAGCTGCCCACATCTGTCAATGCCGTCGACAATATCCTCGTCGAACCGGTGGCAATTCTGGAGCGACGCATTATCAAACGCGATGGGCATGTGGTGACACAACTACTTGTGCACTGGACCAACGGCTCGAGGGCGGCAGCAACGTGGGAGCATCTATGGGCGCTCCGTCAGAGGTGGCCGAAGATGGTTCCTTAAGGCCAAGGAACGTTTGAAGGGGAAGACTTTGTTACGTTCCGTCGGACTTCACTTTTTTATTAATTATGTTTTATGTTATTTTCTTTATGGGAAAGGGGTACTTTAGTCTTTTGGGTGTTGTTAGGGCTTCTTATGTCCGGGGGAAGGTTCCTCCTTCCTTATACTAAAAATGTTATGTATGTCTCCGTGTGGTGAAGGGCAGCTTCATGAGAGTTTTCCCTGCACCGTCCAAGGGACCGTTCAGGCTTGCCTTAGGATTCCAAGTATCTTTTGCAATATAAGTTCTTGTTCCTTGTTTGTTGTTATCTACTGTGAAGTGATTAATAGTTGCATCTGGGTGTTGTATCATCGGATTATGTTCTGCGAGCTGATGTCCTAAGCAGTTGCAACATCCGAGAATTGAAAATCATTGTTAAAGCAAATTTTTTGGACAATAATTATAGTTACATGTCTTAATGCAGGAAAATGATTGAAAATACAGCTCCATGGTTGAAGAATTTTTTTTTGAATTTGTGTAGTTGTATGGTTTCTGCTTCGGGTTGCTCTACGCTTTTACGGACCAGTTGACTAAAATCGTCTAAGCTCTAGAGTGAGCCGAGCGCGCAAACAATTATAAGAAAAATCAACAGCTGACAAATATGTTTTTTACTTGAAAAACCCCCAGAAAGTGAGAAAAAACACAGGGTCGGGTGTGTGTCAGTCGGATTTTACTATTTTTGTTGAGTTACATGAGTTTTATTTCGAGGATGATAAGCCACCGCTCGTTGCAATAATTTTTCTAGACCGCAGAGGTTGTTTGGTATATGATGGTGGTGAGCGTGTTATGGAGCAATTTGGACTCTAGGTTGTTGAAACCGAAAATCGGTCTCTTGTGCAGTTCACCCTTGGGGAAGGGGTGATCGCGCACCTACTTCGCTCCTGCAAGCAAAACAACAAAGGAAATAAGGAAGAACTGACTCAAGCGCTCGGCGGGGATGACCCACCACACACCCAGAAGATCTTAGAGCGCTTCCCCTTTTTAGCCAAAGGCCGAGCTAAGGTATCCTCAGAAAGCACTTGAGAGATGGAACAAGGGAGCACAGGAAGCATGCTTTCTGAGGTACCTCTTTGGTCCTATTTATAGATTTCTGAAAACGGCCTGCAAATAGCCAACCTTCGCTGTTCTGAACGGCTATGTGCAGTTCAGATTGGTCTGCCAACAGCGTAACTCCGCTGTTCAGAAATGCTATGGGCAGGCCAGCGGGGGCAAAATAGTAAAAAATACCTCATGGACCTGGGTGAGCTGAGGAGCTCGGCCACCCCTGAAGATCCGGCTCGCCTGCTGTCTGCCAAGCTCCTTAGAGCGAGTGCGAGCTAGGATACTGAGCTCGCCCTTCGATCGGCCTCGAGTAGTCGAGCGCAGCTCGACGAAACTTGGACTTGGCTCGGCGAATGCCAAGCTCGGGGTCAACGAATGCCGAGCTCGGGGTCGGATTTCTCTGCCGAGCTCGCCTGGGGCCGGGGTGATCTGAACCGACCGGTCTGGTTTCTGGCAACCCCACTCGTCGGATACGGGGTTGTACACAATCCCCGCTCTTTTTGAGCTTGGCAAAGCTCGGAAAAAACATCCAACCCCAAGTGTTCGGCGAGTGTGGGGCGAATCAGAGAGAATCTTCGGGTGGGGTTCACCTGTGGCTATATATATACACCTGCATACCTGCCAGACTTTTGTCATTCCCTCTGCTCTAGCCCTGCCGAGATGCTGATCCCAAAGGAGATTCAAGAGCGGCTTGCCCAGGTTTGCCAGACCTCGGCTGCTCGCGTAGCCTCCCTGACTGCGGTTCCACCCGTCGTCCCGCAGGGTGGCTCGACCGAACCCAACTCCGCCAAGAGGGTGAAGCTGTTTCCTACGGCGGCCGAGCCCATTTATGATGACCTGAGGACATCCCTGGAGCATGGGGCGGGCTCGTCCAATCTGCCTCCCCCTGACAAGGGAAAAGATATTGTTGACCTCTACGACGGCCCGGACAGTCAGCTTGATGGCATGGGGGGCGCCATGCTGCGAGACCCCACCCCGCGAGCCAAGACCACACTTGGCGACTCGCAATTCAGAACTCCGGAGAATAGTCCCAGGGACCCGTCGCCCCCCTTTGGGACCTTGGGGGTAGACTCGCAGAAGCCGAACTCGCCGGTTCGCGCCCCTTCCCCTCAGCGACCTGTTGTGACCACGGGGGCAGGTGTGGAAACCATCCCCATTCCGGGATTCGACCTCCTCTCACCGGGAACGCGCCGCCTAGGCCGCGGGAAGGACCTGAGGTTTGTCCCTCCCCGCACCTTCTTAGAGATGCCGAGCTTGTCAGGTAAACTTGGCCTTTGGATTCTTGTCATGTGATTTTCCAGCACATCCCCCCTTGCTGATGTTTCTGTCTTCACAGCTCCCCCCCAGCCAATCCGCGGCTGAGGAGTCTTCGCGGACAACCCACTACTCTCCCCTCCCCTCCCCGAGCTCGTTGGACTCTTACGTAGGCCCTGAAGTGGAGAATGACGAGCTGACGAGGAGGGGATCAAGCTCTTCAAGAAACTTGTGCGCGGGCTGCGCGAGGTGCAGAAAGTCAACGAGGCGTTACAACGCGACAACATGCGTCTCGCTGACGAGGTGCGAGGCGGCCAGGCTGGCGAGATGACGTCTCCTTCCCGGCTTTTAGATAAGATCGACGACGGCCTCTCGGTGGTGCAGAGGAATTCGGGGAGGATCCACGAGCTTCTCCGCTCGCAGCAGTCCGGGGGACGGGGGATGCAAGGCCGGGGTAGATAGAAGGCGACTCCCTCGCCGAGCCGACCGGCACTCGCCTCGTGGTCCCCCCTGCTCGCGCGCCCTGCTTTCTTATTCCTGCATTTGATTACTGTAATAACTTCAAACATTCTTAGATGTCTGGTATTCGAATAATAATAATTATATTGCTTTTTATTTAACTTGGGCTGGGATGGAACGTGCCGGAGGTCGGCGAGCTGGGGGTTGGGGAGCTGAGACGACGAGCTGGGCTGATTGGGCAGCTTGGCCCCATATTTTTTTTTCTATAAATAGCCCCCCCCCCCCCACCCCCACCCACCCACCAACCCCGTACCGTCGCCTTAACTGCTTCCTTTTTCTCTCTCTTTTCGTGCCCCTCCTTCGTACTCGCGCTCCACCCCTCTTTTGCGAGCATGGGCAAGACCAATCGCGATGCCGACGGTCGTTCCAAGTGCGCCCAACACTTCAGGGACTATAACTTCTTTGAGGGAAACACTAGCGAGGCCGAGCTCGCCGAGTTTGTCGGCAACCATGTTCCGCCGGGCTTCGAGGTGCGCCAGCCGAGGGAGGGGGAGGCCATCAACTCCTTTTATGACGACGAACTCGTCTTCCCCATCTCGCATTTTGAGGTGGGGTTGCGACTCCCCCTCTGGTCGGAAATCCGCCAAATCTTGAAGTACTATGGAGCGGTCCGCGCAGCTGAACTCAAACGTCATCGCCATGATGGTGGCGTTCGCAAGCTTCCTCCGTCGAGAGCGGATTGAGTTCAACCTGATCATGTTCAGGAAACTTTTTTCTTACAAGACGACGCCGGATGACGTTGCTTATTTCATGGGCTCGTTGATCAAGGTTCACGAGATCACGAACAAGCACCGCAACTGGATGAACAAGATCGCCGTCATCAAGGGTGATCTCGACAACATCCCCTTCTCCCACCAGCAGAAGGCCGAGGTGGTCTACCGCCCGCCGATCGTGTCCGACAATGATGCCGACCAGCAGAAATTCTTCCTTCACAAGGACTTCGAGGTCGCCTTCCTGTGAAGGGGCCTCGACTCGCTCCGCCCCGTTCTGCCCGGCGAAGGTATTGTTTTCTCCCCATTGTCGGGCTCGCCATATTGTCATGAAATCTTCTAAGTTCTCCAAGTAATTTCATGCAGGGGAGTGGCTAATCCCCGTGAACCCGCCGTTTGCGGACTCGGGGTTATATGCAGACCCTCTTGCTCGCGAGAAGGCAGCGGCGGCGGCCTGCCGAGATGAGGCGGCTTTCTCCAAACCCTCCTCCAACAAGAGGCGACCTGAGGATGCGGGGTCGAGCCCGCCCCATCGCCAACAACTACCATAAAAGATGAGGAGAGCAATAGTGGTTCCTCGGGCGAAACAACATCAACAAAACCCCAAATACATGAGCTCGCCCAAGGTCATCCCTGACGGGTCGTCGGAGAGTCCGCTGAAAGAAATCACCAGCAAGAGGCAGGGAGGTGGCGAGACCCCTGCTCCTCCCGCGGCGACCTCTGCTCCCCCAGCGGCGAAGAAGGCATCTCGCGAGCCCACCCCGCCGAAGGAACACCCTCTCTTCGGTTTCGGGGGGAGGTGGAAGGACTCGGTCGACAAGCTCATGGTCCAGTGGGACGAGCTGGCCCACCGAGTCTCCATATCCACCCTCCACCCCTCCTGCGCTGACCGCGAGCCCGCCACCGGTCATGCCTATGCACTCGGCTTCGGCCTTTATGGCCGCGAGGATGTCGAGGACTACAAGGGCATCCCCCTGCGGCAGCTCGACCATGAGGGCCTGCAGGCCCATATGCGCGCCATGAAGCTCCACCACATGGTGGTCCGCCGTAGCTTCAACCTCAGCAACCTCCTACAAAAGGCCGAGCAAGCACGCGACGTTGCCAAGGACAAGGCCGTCGACCTGGTGAGGTAGCTCGACATTGCTGAGAATCTTCTCACCCAAGCCGCCGACGGACTGGTAAGTATCGGGATGTCGCCTATCCTTTTGCCCTTTTTACTTAGGATTTTCTGCCCTGTTGCTAATGTACTTCCTTTCTTATCAGGATGCCAAGGCCGCTGGGGAGTTGCGGGCTCGCGCCGCCGGGCAGGAAGAGGAGATCGGCCAGCTGTGCGCCCGCCTTGCCGAGCTGGAGGGGACGAACGCGAAGCTGATGGAGGAGAACACGAGCCTTAGTCGCGAGGTCCACCGCCAAGCGGAGATCTTCTTCCCGGCTCGCGACATCGAGCCCACCTTCCCCTACAAGAGCCTGAGGATCTTCAGCGAGGCTGACGTCGCTGAGAGGCTGCGGATCAACTCGATCCAAACCGCCGAATGTACCCTCCAGGTGGAGGGTTGCGAGGAGATCTCAGCCCGGGACCTGATGCCGAGCCTGTTCCCGGCGACGCCGCCCAACGAGAAGGAGGATGACCTTGACGCGCTCTTCGGGAAGGGCTTCTAGGACCTGTCTGGCGGAGGGGGGAGGATCACCAATCCGGCGAGGGGGGCAAAGGCTGATCATGTACTTTTCTTTTTGTTTTGTAATCTCGCCGATGCGAGTTCCATCTGTAAATATCATTATTTAATGGAATACATTTTTGATTATGATCTTGTCTATTTTTTCTATCTTATGGATTTTTCTGCTGCGTCTAGCTTGCCTACGAGCCCTTCCCCTGGGGACCTCGCGTAGATAGGTTTTGCGAGCAGGATAGTTGTTAGAGCTCGTTCCTGAGAGTACATTTTGAGAGCTTGTTGAATCTTTGATGATCCGGGGGTGGACTATCCGCCGCACTGGGTACACTACCCCCAACTCGCTCGCGAGCTACCCATGAGTTTATCAATATAAAAACCAAATTGAAAAATTTCCCAAGTAAAACTGAGAAGGGGTAAAATGCCCTGCCAGAGCTTGCCTCCTCCCGGTGAGATCTAAGGGCCCGACTTGTCGTCCTTCTGCCGGGGCCTAGCTGAGCTTGGCGAGCCCGGACTCGCCGGTGCAGAGCTTTCTTCTCCTCTTTTTTAGAAAAAATACCAAACTCCTTGGACACCAACTGGAGAGTAAAGGACTCGCCCGAGTGACTTCCAGCCCTGCCAGCTAGGTGAGAGCCTGACATCGGGATCTACTCGGGGTCCGGGTAGACACCATCGAGTGACTTCCAGCCCTGCCAGCTAGGTGAGAGCCTGATAGCGAGATCTACTCGGGGACCGGGTAGACACCATCGAGTGACTTTCAGCCCTGCCAGCTAGGTGAGAGCCTGACAACGGGATCTGCTTGGGGTCCGGGTAGACACCATCGAGTGACTTCCAGCCCTGCCAACTAGGTGAGAGCCTGACAGCGGGATCTGCTCGGGGTTCGAGTAGACACCATCGAGTGACTTCCAGCCCTGCCAGCTAGGTGAGAGCCTAACAGCGAGATCTGCTTGGGGTCTGGGTAGACACCATCGAGTGACTTCCAGCCCTGCCAGCTAGGTGAGAGCCTGACAACGAGATCTGCTCGTGGTCCGGGTAGACACCATCGAGTGACTTCCAGCCCTGCCAGTTAAGTAAGAGCCTGACAAAGGGATCTGCTCGGGGTCCGGGTAGACACCATCGAGTGACTTCCAGCCCTGCCAGCTAGGTGAGAGCCTGACAGCGGGATCTGCTCGGGGTCCGGGTAGAACCATCGAGTGACTTCCAGCCCTGCCAGCTATGTGAGAGCCTGACAGCGGGATCTGCTCGGGGTCTATCAAATGAATACATCATATCGTACGAATTACTGCAGCAGAACTGATACATCAAGAGATTGTATTCAGAACAAGACACCACTTATATGTCTCAAGGATAAAAACGCTTCAAGTCATCACCGCTCGCGGTGAGACTTAGGGTCTCGCCCTCCACATTTCGAAGTCGATACCCTCCTGATCTCAATGCCTCTTTTACAATGAATGGACCTTCCCAGCTGGGGTTGAGTTTCCCTATGGTTGCCGACCTCCCCGTTCCATCCACCTTCTTCAACACTAAGTTTCCCTCCGCAAACTGTTTGACTCTGACGTGCTTGTCAAAGTACTTGGCCATCCTCCTATTAACCTCTTCTTGTTGGATGGCAGAGAGGTCACGCAGCTCCTCCACCATATCTAAGGAGAGCCATAGCCCTTCCTCGTTCTCGGCTTGCCATTCTTCCCGGCCTTCCTCGGTTGTGACGACTCGAGGTGTTTGAACTTCAAATTCCACAAGGAGTACTGCCTCGCACCTATGAGAGAGCTTGAAAGGAGTCTCCCCTGTTGTTGTGTTGGGGGTGGTCCTCAGGGCCCAGAGAACCGCGGGAAGCTTCTCCACCCATATTCCTTTCAGATTTTCTACTTTCTTCTTCAGGAGATTTATGATGATCTTATTGGTGGCCTCCACCTGCCCGTTGCTCCTGAGGTGGTGGACCGAGGCAAACCTGAGGTCAATCCCAAGCTGCTCGCAGAAACTAGTGAACTCCGTGCTAACGAACTGGGGCCCGTTGTCCGTGACAATGACTCGGGGCAGCCCATGGCGACAGATGATCTCCCCCCAAATAAAGTTTCTGATGACCTGGGAGGTTACCTTGGCCAGTGCCTTCACCTTAAACCACTTAGAGAAATAATCAATCATGACCAACAGGAACCTCGTTTGCCCACTAACCTGGGGGAACAACCCAACCAAATCCATCCCCCAAATTGCAAAGGGCCAGGGGGCTGTGATACTCTTGAGTCGCTGAGTCAGCTGTAGCTGGAGGGGGGCAAACAACTGGCACTTGTGACATCTTCTTGTGAACTCTGCAGCATCGCGGCCTAGGGTTTGCCAAAAGTACCCTTGCCTGACGATCCTTCCTTCTAGGGTCCGACTCCCGGAGTGACTCCTGCACTCTCCGGAGTGGACTTCTTCCAAGATTCTTTGTACTTCCCTCTCGGCCACGGAACGAGCCAGCATCCCCGAGAGAGTCTTCCTGTACAACTGTCTGTCCCGGAGGAGATAGTACGCCGATTTGTACCTGAGCTTCTTCTTGCCCACCCCCTCTGGATACTCTCCCGTGGAAAGGAAAATTATGACTGAGTCCATCCACGAGGACCGTTGATCTATCTCCATGAGCTCTCTCTTCGATGAAAGGGAGGAAAAGGTCGGTGATAGTCCCCCCCACCCGAGGACCATGCTTCGCTAGTTGATCGACCTGTTCATTTTTCTCCCGGGGCACGTGTCGGATGGAGAAGGTTTGGAACGTATCGACGATCCCCTTTACTTTGGCCAAGTATAATCGTAGGGTAGGCTCTTTTGCCTCAAACTCCCCGTTGATCTGGGAAGCTACCACCATGGAGTCGGTGAGGACCTCCACGTCCAACACCCCCAGTTCTCTGGCCAGGCGCAGCCCTGCTATCACGGCCTCATACTCGACCTGATTGTTAGTGACAGGAAAGTGCAACACCACTGTTTGCTCAATTCTAGTTCCCTGGGGGCTCTCCAAGATCACCCCCACCCCCAAGGAATGCCTCCCCATGGCACCATCTACCTTCACCTTCCATGGAGTCGGACGAGTGAGCTCTTCCTCTGCCACCTCGATCAAATAATCGACCAAAAAGTCGGACATTGCTTGAGCCTTGATCGAGAGGCGGGGGACGAAGGAGATGTCGAACTTGCTCAACTCCACCGACCACTTGGCCAGCCTGTCAGAATGCTCCACCCCCTCAAAGATGTTGCGGAGGGGATGGTCAGTCACCACTCGGATGGAGTGTGCCTGGAAATAGGGTCGCAGCCTCCGGGCCGAGATGATCAGGGCGAAGGCCAGCTTCTCCAAAATTGGATACCGGAGCTCGGACTTCCTCAAGACCCAGCTCTCGTAGTATATGTGGAGTTGCTTCTTCCCCTATTCACGAACTAAGACAGAGCTCAAGGCCTCTGCCCGACCCCGAGATACAAAAATAGGTCCTCCCCCTCCTTTGGACCTTGGAGCAACGGAGCCCGCGTCAGCTGCATCTTGAGGGCCTGGAATGCCTCCTCACACTCCTTGGTCCACTCGAATTTTTGGCCCCCCTTAGTGTTTTGAAAAAGGGGGAGCACTTCTCCCAAGCCCGGAGAGGAACCTGCTTAACCATGTCAGCTTCCCTGTCAACCGTTGCACCTCCTTAGTATTCCGCGGTGACCCCAGCTCTACGATAGCCTTGACCTTATCAGGATTTGGTTCGACCCTCGCGGGGGTGAGGAGGTGCCCCAAGAACTTCCCCCTACTGTCCCCGAAGACGCACTTCAGGGGGTTCAATCGCATCTTGTACTTGCGCAGGGTGGCGAAGGTCTCCTCTAGTTCCTGGAGGCGAGAGTCCACATCCTGACTCTTGATCATGAGATCATCTACATACACCTCCAGGTTCCTCCCCTTCTGTTCCCGGGAGACCCTGTCCATCAGTTTTTGATAAGTCGCCCCTGCGTTCTTTAGCCCAAAGGGCATCATTTTATAGCAGTAGCACCCATCACCCGTGATGAACGAGACGTTCTTGACGTCCGGGGGGTGCATCCTGATTTGGTGGTAACCTGAAAACGCATCCAAAAAGCTCATTAAAAAAAAACCGACGGCTGAATCAACCAGCGCGTCGATCCGAGGCAAGGGATAACAATCCTTAGGACAAAATTTATTAAGCAAGGAAAAATCGATACACATACGCCACCGGCCGTCTCCCTTTTAACCATGACTACATTGGAGACCCAACCGGGGTATTGGATTTCGGACATGAAGCCGGCCTTGAGAAGCTTTGCCACCTCTTCTTTGATGGGCTCGGTCAGCTTGTCTGTGGTGGAACTCTTCTTTTGTTGGACGGGGCGTGATCCCGGGTCCAAGTTGAGGTGATGGCAAGCCACATCTGCGTCAACCCCCAGAATCTCTGCGACACTCCATGCGAAGATGTCCACGTTCTTCTGGATGCATGCCAGCATCCTGCCTTGAGCCTCCGGGGTCAGTCCTCCGCTGACGCGGACCTTCTCTACCCTGTCCCCACGGCTGAGGACCTCTAGCTCCACCACCTCTTCCGCAGCCTCCAACATGGACTGCTCCCCCCATTCTCTAACATCCCTCTCCTCTAGGACGAGGACCTCCGCCTCTATCTCTTCCTCCATGGCCATCGCCTCGGCCGACTCCTCCCGATCTCCTCCTGCCACCTCGACCTCGGTGCAGCTCTCCACCTCCAGCTCCTCCTTGCCAGCTTCCTGCTCTACCTCCTCCATCCTTTGCTCCATCTCCTCGGCTCCCTCCTGCCAAGATATGGAGTTCACGGCGGTGACGTAGCACTCTCTTGCTACTTTGGGGTCACCCCGGACCCGGATCTGGATCCCCTCGGTGTTGAACTTTAAGCATTGATGTGTAAAAGTAGCGAACACGCGGCTAACAAACGGACAGAAATTTGAATAATTGAAATTTTATTATCCAAAAAAGATATCATTTACAAAGGTATGACCTCCCTTTTATGGAATAAAGGAGATATGAGAGAGTACAAACAAACAATGTGGGACTAAACATGTACAGGGCTGAGCGGCTAGAAATTAAAGAGACCGCACATGCCGCGCAGTTAGACAGAGGGTTAACCTCTTGACAACTCCAGCAGGATAAGAACATGCCGCAATAGGAGACCAATAGACCGCCCGGTCTTCAGGCTTCTAAGTGAGACCGCCAGACTGCTCGGTCTACAAACAGTAACAGTCTGAATATGAACATGCTGGGAAGGAACCGCTAGACCGCGCAGTCAACAAACCGCCAGACAAGACCGCAAGGCCGCCCGGTCTAATACTTCAACACTCCCCCTCAAGCTGGAGCATAGATATCAATCATGCCCAGCTTGTCACAAATGTGGAAGAAGGAAGTAGAGACCGGTTTTGTGAAGATATCCGTCAATTCTTTGTCAGATGTGACAAACGGAGTACAAATCTGTTTCTTCAAAATCTCCTCCCGAATGAAGTGGCAGTCAACCTCTATATGCTTTGTTCTCTCATGGAAGACCGAATTTTTGGATATGTATATAGCGGCCTTGTTGTCACAGAATATAGGAAGAGGATAGTCATAAACCTCTCCTAGGTCAAGCATGAGAGCCCGCAACCACTTTAACTCACACGTGGTTGACGTCATACTCCGGTATTCGGCTTCTGCACTAGATCTGGAGACAACAGACTGTTTCTTGCTCTTCCAACTCACAAGATTTTCTCCAACAAAAGTACAAAAACCTGATGTGGATTTACGATCGCCTTTATCATCCACATAGCTTGAATCTGAGTAGGCTTCAACCCTCAGATGACCATTCCTCTGAAAGATTAGCCCTTTGCCTAGTGCTGCTCTGACATACTCTAAAATCTTCAAGGCAGACTGAAGATGACACTCCCTAGAAGCTTGCATAAACTGACTGACCTTGCCTACAACATAGGAGATGTCGGGTCTGGTCACCGTGAGATAGATGAGTTTGCCCACCAAATGTTTGTACCATGTGACATCAGATAGAAGAGGCGAGTCATCCGTCCATGTTTTGTCTTCTCCAATATCCATGGGAAACCGGGCCGGTTTGGCACCTGTCAATCCTGCCTCTTGTAGAAGATCAAGGGCATACTTCCGTTGGGAGAAAACCAACGAGTCAAGCTTCCGAGAGATTTCTATCCCCAAAAAGTATTTCGGGGAGCCCATATCCTTCGTGACTAGGTGTTGACGGAGGTGTTTCTTCGTCAAGTCCATCCCAGCTTGGTCATCGCTAGTAAGAAGAATATCATCCACATACACTGCCAAAACCACCAGTCCCGAGGCCGTTTTGCGAATGAATAAGGAGTGATCGGCTGAACTCCTTGTAAAGCCGATGGTAGCCACAATACCACTGAACTTGTCGAACCACGCCCGAGGGCTCTGCTTTAGGCCATAAATGGCCTTCTTCAAACGGCATACGCATGTCTCCCCCTGAGCAACATACCCAGGAGGTTGCTACATGTAGACGTCCTCCTGAAGATCTCCATAGAGAAAGACATTCTTGACATCAAGCTGGGAAATAGCCCAATCCCTGTTAACAGCTACAGAGAGAAGAACCCGGATGGTGCTGAGGCGAGCAACCGGAGAGAAAGTGTTAAAGTAATCAACGTCGTAAGTCTGAGTGAAGCCTTTGGCCACCAGCCGGGCCTTGTAGCGATCCATAGTGCCGTCGGGGTGAAATTTCACAACAAAGACCCAGCGATAGCCAACCACATCAGTACCCACTGGTGGAGGAACAAGGGTCCAGGTACCCCTTTCAGTAAGAGTAGTCATCTCTTCATCCATGACAGATTTCTAATGAGGGATAGCAAGAGCCTCGTGGTAGGTGCGGGGAGTAGAAGCAGCGGAGATAGCCAAGGCAAAACACCTGCGAGAAGGAGAAAGCCGATCATAGGAAACAATTGTCGCAAGCGGGTGTTGAGTACACGCCCGCACCCCTTTACAAAGAGCAATGAGAAGATCCAGGTCGACGGGTGCCTCAGCGACCGGTGCGTCCATGACGGAGAAGGCTGGCCCGGGACTAGAGAGAGACGGCTGCGGAGAAGAGGGAGGAGGGGTAGGGGTGAGACGGATAGGGAAGGAGACGAAGGAGGAGATGAGGGAAGAGTGGAGACGTCGAGAGGCGTGAAAGGAACGGAGAGAGGCGGTGGAGAAGCAGAGATATCAGGAGGAAGAGAGGAGTCAAGAGAGAAGTAGGAAGCATTCTCAAAGAATGTCACGTCCGCAGAGACAAATTATTTGCGCAGAACGGGGTCAAAACAGCAATAGCCTTTTTGAGTGGTAGAGTACCCCAAAAGATACACTTGGTGGAACAGGCGGAAAGCTTGTCGCGGGTAGTGGATGGAGCGTGAACAAAAGCCGTACACCCAAAGACACAAAGAGGGAGAGGAAAAGGTTCCTTGCGGGGGTATAAAATAGAGAAGGGGGTCTGGCCGTGGAGAACCGTGGAGGGAAGACGATTGATGAGATAGCAGGCGAGGAGCACAACGTAGCCCCAGTAGGAGCGAGGTACTTGCATCTGCGTCATGAGAGTGCGAGCGACATCAAGGAGGTGATGGTTTTTACGCTCCGCCACCCCATTCTGCTGGGAGGTGTAAACACAGGTGGTTTGATGAAGAAGATCATATTGCCGAAAGAAAGAGGAGAACTCATGACTAAGATATTCCTTAGCATTATCAGAGCGTAAAACTTTAATAGAAATGTCAAATTGAGTCTTAATCATAAAATAAAAGAATTGTCAGATAGAAAAGAGTTCAGAGCGATCTTTTAATAGATACACTCAGGTACATCTAGAAAAATCATCTATAAAAGTTACAAAATATGAACTACCCCGACTAACGGTGAGGGTAGGAGCAGGACTCCATACATCAGAATGAATGAGATCAAACGGGCGAGAGGAGCCACGACCTTGCTTCGGCGGGAAGGAGGAGCGATGATGTTTGCCAAGCTGACACGGATCACAGTTGAGCGGAGGACTGGTCGGAGGTAAGTGAGGCAGAAGCTGTCGAAGAATCCGAGGAGGAGGATGTCCAAGGCGAAGATGCCATTGAAGCAGATCTGTAGAGGAGGAGTAGGCGGACAGAGCGGAAATGTTATCGAGGAAATAGAGTCTGCCGCTCTCAGTCCCAGTAGCAATCGTCCGCTGGGTCCTCGGGTCCTGAAAAGAACAAGAAGTGGGAGTGAATAAGACATAGCACTGTAGTTGCCGGCATAAAGTAGTAACAGATAATAAATTGCACGGGAACTTCGGGACCTAGAGAGTGTCCTCCAAGAGAAGCGACGGGGTGACTTGAACCATGCCCGTCCCAAGCACCGGGGACGGTGAACCATCCGCCACACGAACGGGGGGTAGGCGGTCATGCATTTCAAGGAGAGAGAAGCAATGAGGGTTGCCAGTCATATGATTTGTAGCACCTGAGTCAATCGGCCGTTTACCTTGGGTAACGACATGGGCACTACCGGAAGTCGTGGCCACAGAGGTAGACGGCCGAGAGGAGGCGGAGGTCGAGGAAGGAAGGTCATCGATGAGGTGATGACGTTTGCGCTGAGAGCGAAGAAGAAAGGTGAAAAAAACGCTCCAATTGGGATAGTTGGAGCCAACAAGCTTAGAAAGTATGACAAGGTTGCCCGAAGGAGTAGAAGGAGGAGGAGCTGCAAGAGTGGTGGAGGTAGAGTGTTAAAAGTAGCGAATAGAAAAGAACAAACGGATAGACTTTTGAATAATTGAAATTTTATTATCCAAAAAAGATATCTATTACAAAGGTATGCCCTCCTTTATATAGAATGGAGGAGAGATGAGAGAATACAAATAAGAGATGTGAGACTATAATTTACAGGACTAAGCGGACTATACAAAACAAACTGCACAAGCCGCGCGGTTAGACAGCAGGGCTAACCGCACGGCTACCACCAGAGAGGAAGAGAGACTGCCAGGGTAGACCGCCAGACCGCCCGGTCTCCAAGCCGGCTGAGACAAACCGCCAGACCGCGCGGTCTTCAAACCGCCAAGACAAACCGCCAGACCGCCCGGTCACCAACTTCAACACTCCCCCTCAAGCTGGAGCATATATATCGATCATGCCCAGCTTGTCGCAGATGTGGAAAAAGGAAGCGGACACCGGCTTGGTGAAGACATCTGCCAACTCGTTGTCGGAAGTGACAAATGGAGTGCAAATCTGTTTCTTCAATATTTCTTCCCGAATAAAATGACAGTCGACTTCTATGTGTTTTGTTCTCTCATGAAAGACCGGGTTTTTGGAAATGTGTATCGCGGCCTTATTGTCACAGAACATAGGAAGATGATAGTTGTAAACCTCTCCTAAGTCAAGCATGAGAGCCCGCAACCACTTCAACTCACATGTAGTCGATGTCATGCTGCGATATTCCGCCTCTGCACTAGACCTGGAAACGACAGACTGTTTCTTGCTCTTCCAACTCACAAGATTGCCTCCAACAAATGTGCAGAAACCTGAAGTCGATTTGCGGTCCCCTTTGTCATCCGCATAGCTTGAATCAGAGTACGCTTCAACCCTAAGGTGACCATTTTTCTGAAATAGGAGTCATTTCCCTGGAGCAGCTTTAATATACTATAATATCCTCATAGCAGATTGTAGATGACACTCCCTCGGAGCTTGCATGAACTGGCTCACCTTGCCAATAGCATAAGAGATGTCGGGTCTGGTTACTGTGAGATATATGAGCTTGCCCACCAGATGTCGGTATCTCGTAAGATCGGAGAGAAGAGGTGAGTCATCTGTCCAAGTTTTGTCTTCTCCAACCGCCATAGGACAACGTGCAGGTTTAGCACCAGTCA
Source organism: Platanthera guangdongensis (assembly GCA_039583875.1). Taxonomy (NCBI): domain Eukaryota; kingdom Viridiplantae; phylum Streptophyta; class Magnoliopsida; order Asparagales; family Orchidaceae; genus Platanthera; species Platanthera guangdongensis. The sequence goes on along the minus strand of CM077154.1, from coordinate 136,018,348 downwards.
GTCCTGCCTCCTTTAAAGGATCAAGAGCATACTTCCGTTGTGAAAGGACCATGGAGTTGGGCTTTCTAGAGATTTCAATCCCCAGAAAGTATTTCGGGGAGCCCATATCCTTTGTGACCAGATGTTGACGAAGGTGTTTCTTGGTCATCAATACCCCATCCTGGTCATCGCCAGTAAGAAGAATGTCATCAACATAAACCGCAAGAACAACAAGACCAGAGGCGGTTTTCCGAACAAATAAGGAGTGATCTGCTGAGCTTCTTGTAAAACCAATGGCCACAACAATGCCACTGAACTTGTCAAACCAGACACGAGGACTCTGCTTGAGGCCATAGATAGCCTTCTTTAGCCGGCATACCCGTGTCTCCCCCTGAGCAACATACCCAGGAGGTTGCTCCATGTAAACATCCTCCTGCAGATCACCATAGAGGAAGGCATTCTTAACATCTAGCTGCGAGATGGGCCAATCCTTGTTGACAGCCACAGAGAGAAGAACCCGAATAGTGCTGAGACGAGCCACGGGAGAGAAAGTGTCAAAGTAATCAATCCCATAAGTTTGGGTAAAACCCTTGGCAACCAGGCGAGCCTTATAACGATCCACACTGCCATCCGGGAGAAACTTCACCACGAAGACCCAGCGATAGCCAACAACATCTGTGCCGAAAGGAGGAGGAACAAGGGTCCAGGTACCCCGTTCAGTGAGAGTATCAATCTCCTCATCCATGGCAACTTTCCAATGAGGAATAGTAAGAGCCTCCTGGTAGGAACGGGGGGTGCCAGTGGCCGAGATAACCAGTGCAAAAGCTCTGCGAGCAGGGGTAAGACGATCATAGGAAACAACTGCAGCAAGCGGGTGTTGGGTACAAGCCCGAACCCCTTTGCGAAGAGCAATCGGGAGATCCAGGTCAGCAGGTGCCTCAGTATCCGGAGTATCCGTGGTGGAGAGAGCTGGCCCGGGAGTAGAGAGAGATGGCAGCGGAGTGGAGGGAGAAAGCGGAGTAGAGGGTGGAGATGATGAGGATGGGGAAGACGGTGGAGTGGGTGGAGAGGGCGGAACAGCAGTGGGAGCAGAGGGAATGGATGGGTTGGTATGAGAAGTAGGATCAGGAGGAGTAGAAGAAGAAGCGGGAGAGAAGTAAGAGGCATTGACAAAGAAGGTGACATCCGTAGAGACAAATTGCTTGCGGGTAACAGGGTCAAAGCAGCAATATCCTTTCTAAGTGGGAGAGTAGCCCAGAAAGACACATTTGGTGGCACGTGGTGAGAGTTTATCACGGGTGGCAGCGGGAGAGTGCACAAAAGCGGTGCACCCAAAGATGTGTAGAGGAAGAGGAAAGGGATCCTTGTCTGGATAAAGAATGGAGAAGGGGGTAGCACCGTGGAGAACTGTGGAAGGAAGGCGATTGATGAGATAGCAGGAGAGGAGGACAGCATATCCCCAATAGGAGCGAGGAACATGCATTTGAGTCATCATAGTGCGAGCGACATCAAGGAGGTGACGGTTTTTGCGTTCCGCCACCCCATTTTGTTGGGAGGTGTAGACACAACTTGTTTGACGAATAACATCATGGTGAATACAAAAGGAGGAGAAATCGTGGCTAAGATACTCCTTAGCATTGTCAGAACGAAGGAGTTTAATAGACGTATCAAACTGAGTCTTAACCATAGAATAAAAGGAGGTCCAAACAGAGAACAGCTCGGAGCGATCTTTGAGAAGATATACCCACGTACATCGAGAGAAATCATCAATGAAGGTGACAAAATAGGAACTACCCCGACCGATGGTGAGGTTAGGAGCGGGACCCCATATGTCAGAGTGAACGAGGTCGAACGGACGGGAAGAGCCTCGACTTTGCGTTGGGGGGAAGGATGAGCGGTGATGTTTGCCAAGTTGACATGCATCACAGTTTAGAGGAGGATGATGAGGAGGGAGGTGCGGCAGGAGCTGGCGGAGAATTCGGGGAGGAGCATGTCCAAGGCAAAGATGCCATTGGAGAAGATCTGTAGAGGAGGAGAAGAAGGCGGATAGAGCAGAAACATTGTCGAGGAAGTAGAGGCCACCACTCTCAGTCCCGGTAGCAATCGTCCGTTGGGAGTCCGGATCCTGAAAAGCACAAGAGCTAGGGGTGAATATGACAGAACACCGTAGTTGCTTGCATAAAGAAGTAACCGATAATAAATTGCACGGAAACTTGGGCACATAGAGGGTATCAGCCAGGCAGAGAGATGGAGTGACTTGAACCATGCCCGTCCCATGGACCGGGGAGGGAGATCCATCAGCAACAATGACCGGGGGCAACTGAGCATGTGTGTCAAGAAGAGAGAAACATTGAGGATTGCCTGTCATATGATTGGTTGCACCAGAGTCGATGAGCCATCTTCCGCGAGTAACAACATGAGCACTACCAGAAGAGGTGACCACAGAGGCGGACAGGCTGGAGGAGGGGAAAGCCATGGAAGCAAGAGAGGAGCAAGCCGCGACGATAAGAACAAGCCGCGAGAAGAGAAAAGAGCACCAAGCCGGGCGAACAGAAAATAGGTCGGGCGGCTAGGAAGGCCGCTACCAAGAAGCAGAGAAAAGTAGAGGGAAAGAAGTCGCACGACTTGAAAAAGTCGGGCGAACAGAGGAGAACAGGTCGCAAGGCAAAAGATGAGGCCGGCGCGACTAGCAAGCAGGAACGGGTAGAAGGCAACAACAAGTAGAGCGCGAACAGTAGCGGCTAGCAAGAGGTCAAAGGCACAGCGGGGAAGAGGTCGCGCAGACTGAAAAGGCCGAGTGAACAGAAGAGAAGAGAGGAGAAGAGCAGGTGACCGTGACCAAGATGCAGGTGAGAAAGGAACAACCCGCACGGTCAGGCAGATCACAGCAGCAAACCGCAAGTATATGGGCAAGCGGATATGGGGAAAGCAAAAGCGGACAGGGAGAAGAAGTCCGCAGCGGGTAGACACAAGCCGCAAAGACTAGGAAGTCGGAGAGGCAAGAAAAAGCAAGGAGCGCAGCGACAAGGAAACAGGTCGCTGCGACGAATAGCAGTAGGAGAAGAGAACCAAGAAGCAAGCCGCGCGAACAGGGCAGCGGACAGAAACAAGCCGCTCGAACAGGGCGGCGGACAGAAGAGAAGGCAAGCCGCGAGAGAGGTCGCGGATAGCGAAAAACAAGCCGCTAGAAGCAGAGAGCGCACAGAATCAGGAGGAAATGATCGTGTCCTCTGATACCATGTTAAAAGTAGCGAATAGAAAAGAACAAACGGATAGACTTTTGAATAATTGAAATTTTATTATCCAAAAAAGGTATCTATTACAAAGGTATGCCCTCCTTTATATAGAATGTAGGAGAGATGAGAGAATACAAATAAGAGATGTGGGACTATAATTTACAGGACTAAGCGGACTATACAAAACAAACCGCACAAGCCGCGCGGTTAGACAGCAGGGCTAACCGCACGGCTACCACCAGAGAGGAAGAGAGACTGCCAGGGTAGACCGCCAGACCGCCCGGTCTCCAAGCCGGCTGAGACAAACCGCCAGACCGCGCGGTCTTCAACCCGCTAAGACAAACCGCCAGACCGCCCGGTCACCAACTTCAACATAGAGATAACGGGGGTGGAGAGACCAGAAGTGGCCATAGAGAAGGCAGGAAACCGCGCGAGAAGAAGAGAGGCCATGGGGAGAGAAAAACGGAGAGCAAGCTGCACGACCTAAGGAGGAGGCTGGGACACGAGAAAGAAACCGCAGCGAACAAGGACAAAACCGCAACGGGCTAAAGAGAAGAAGCTGCAGCGGCACGGTGACAGAACACCAGTGGGCAGGAAGCAGACCAAGGCACAGTGTAAGAGGTCGCGCGAACTGAAAGAGTTCGAGCGAACAGAAGAGAAGAGGAAGCAAAGGACCCAAGAGAACAGGTCGAGAACAGACCGAAGAAAGGCGCACGAATAGGGAGAAGCCGCGCGAACAGCACAACGGTAAGAAGAGAAAACAAGCCGCGAGAATAGGGCGCGGAAAGAAGAAACAAGCCGCACGTGCAGAGAGAGCTTAGTCAGGTGGAAAGGACCGAGTGCTCTGATACCATGTAAAAGTAGCGAACACGCAGCTAACAAACAGACAAAAATTTCAATAATTGAAATTTTATAATCCAAAAAAGATATTATTTACAAAGGTATGACCTCCCTTTTATAAAATGGAGGAGATATGAGAGAGTACAAACAAACAATGTGGGACTAAACATGTACAGAGCTGAGCGGCTAGAAATTAAAGAGACCGCACAGGCCGCGTGGTTAGACAGATGGGTTAACCGCTTGGCAACTCCAGCAGGATAAGAACATGCCGCAATAGGAGACCGATAGACCGCCCGGTCTCCAGGCATCTGAGTGAGACCACCAGACCGCTCGGTCTACAAACAACAACAGTCTGAATATGAACCTGCTGGGAAGGAACCGCTAGACCGCGCAGTAAACAAACCGCCAGACAAGACCGCAAGGCCGCCCGGTCTAATACTTCAACATTAAATGACGAGGGGACGCAGCGGAAGGCGCTGATGAGGGGCCTCCGGAAGATGGCGTTGTAGCTGCTGGAGGCATCCACGATGACGAACCTATAGCTCTGGGACTGCCCCCCAGTGTGACATGGAGCCCTACTCCTCCTTCTACCTCCTTTCTCTCCCCCAAAAATCCAAATAATGACTCATTCGAGGCCAACACCCTCTTCGCCTCCACCTTCATCGCATCAAACGTCTTTTTAAAGACGACGTTGACGGAACTTCCGTTGTCGACGAGGATCCGGGAGACGGTAAAATTTTCAATGGCCATCTGGATTACCAACGCATCGCAAAATGGATCCTCATGATCCGACATATCGCTCCTCGAGAAGGTAATTCTCTCTTCTATGGGTGGGGTTTGGGATGTGGAGCCAACGCTCCGGCGATACATGGTGTGGAGGATCGCCCTCCGGGAAGACTCAACCCCCACCCCCCGTGGATCACCCTGATCCCTCCTCGGGTCCCGACATCCACCCGGTCCTCGCATCGATCCTCCTCTACCCGAGGCAGGACCTCCCCAATCCTCACTTCCTGCCGCCCCTGCAGCTGCTGCTGCTCCCTGTTTTCCCTCATCTCGAGGAACTCTGGGCACGTGGCCGTGGCGTGCCCTTCCTCCCGATGGAAGTCGCAGTAGGGCAACTCCACCGTAACTTCTCTCCTCCTCCTCCTTGCTACTCTCCTCCTCTCTCCTATGGTTATGGTCATAGCCTGTTCTTGATCGGGGAGTGGAGGCCTCTGCTCCCGCCTCCAACCCGGGGGGTGGAATTGATCCTGCCCCCCTTGATTGTGGTCCCTTCCTTGGTACCCTCTTCGTGGCCTCTGCTCTTTCCACTCGGGCCTCCAGCCCAACCGACGGTCTTGCTCCTGATGCCCCCACCTGGGCTGCTACTGTCCCTGGAGCTGCCTCTACTCCCTCTGCCAGGGCTCTCCTCTCCTCTCCTCCTGCCCCTTCCGCCTCTTGGCTTCTTCTCTTCCTCCGTGGCCCACCTGGCCAGCTTCCGAGCGAACTCCGGATTTGATGCCTCCCCGTCGACTTCTCTCGCCTCCCTCTCCATCAGCTCCTCGTAGGAGAGGGGGCACTCTCTTCAGCTCTATCCTGAAGAAACCATACTGCCGTCTCAGGGTGAAGGACATCATTAAGCTATGACCTGACATCTCTTGGACCTGGGTGACCTCCTCCTGGAACCGGTCAACATAGCTCCCCAGCGTCTCATTCACTCCCTGCTTGATGTGGAGCAAGGACTCCGACTCCTTCCTCCTCTTCGAGGTAGTGAACCTCAACATGAACCCCCGACGCAGGTCCTCGAAGCAGTAGATGGAGCTAGCCGGCAGTTGGTGAAATCACTCCCTCGCCTTCTCCTTGAGGGTGATGGTAAAGAGTCAGCACTTGAACCCATCCGACATCTGCCGGATCGAGACCACGTCCTCAAACCACTGGACGTGCTGGAACGGGTCCCCCTTCTCAGTGTAGTAGGACATCTCGGGTTCCCTGAACCCCTCTGGAACTGGGGCGGAAGAGACCAGCTCGCTGAAGGGGCTGCCTCCCCCTACTGGGCAAGTCGGAGCATCCCGCGGGCCCAACTCGCTGATCCAGTCTCCGCCTGCCGAGCCGGGGAAGAGCACGCGCTCGGGGAGCTCGCACCCCGGCCCTCCTCGGCCACTTCCTTCCTAGCTCGCCTGCCTGGGGCATCCTCGCCCAGAGAGGGGGCGGCTGCGATCTAGGTAGCTGGAGTCGAGCACTTGGCCCGCACGCCGAGTGCAAACTTGACGAGGCCTAGCACCTCGTTCCTGAAATCTTCGAACATCCCCACCATGGCCAGAGGTGGGGGGGTGGCGAGTCCGACCTGTCAGATCCTTATCCTCCTGTCATCGAGCTCGCTGAAGGTTTTTTGTACTGACCACGCTCCACCCTCACCGCACCAAAATGTTGAAACTAAAAATCGGTCTCTTGTGGAGTTCACCCTCAGGGAAGGGGTGATCGCGCACCTACTTCGCTCCTGCAAACAAAACAACATAGAAAACAAGGAAGAACTGACCCAAGGGCTCGGCGGGGAGGACCCACCACACACCTGGAAGATCTTAGAGCGCTTCCCCTCCTTAGCCAAAGGCCGAGCTAAGGTATCCTCAGAAAGAACTTGAGAGATGGAACAAGGGCGTACAGAAGCATGCTTTCTGAGGTACCCCTTGGGTCCTATTTATAGATTTTTGAAAACGGCCGGCAAATAGCCAACCTCCACTATTCTGAACGGCTATGTGCAGTCCAGATTGGCCTGCCAACAGCGTAACTCCGCTGTTCTGAAATGCTATGGGCAGGCCAGCGGGGGCAAAATAGTAAAAAAATACCTCATGGACCTGGGCGAGCTGAGGAGCTCGGCCGCCCCTAAAGATCCGGCTCGCCTGCTATCTTCCAAGCTTCTTAGGGCGAGTGCGAGCTAGGATACTGAGCTCGCCCTTCGATCGGCCTCCAGTAGTCGAGCGCAGCTCGACGAAACCTGGACTTGGCTCGGCGAATGCCGAGCTCGGGGTCGACGAATGCCGAGCTCGGGCTCAGATTTCTCTGCCAAGCTCGCCTGGGGAAGGGGTGATCTGAACCGACCGGTCTGGTTCCTGGCGACCCCACTCGCCGGATACGGGGTTGTACATAGGTTCCATCAGTTGGGCACTCAATTCGAAGTTAGACGAGTTCTTCGAGCTGTCTTCGTGGGAATCTTTGAGGAGTGAACGAGATCTTTGATGGCTTTAAAAGAATCTTCGAAAACTGAAAGATATCTTCGAGTGGTCTTCCAAGTCGAATGAGGTCTTCAAACTTTCTTTAAGAAATCTTCAAACTATGAAGGTGATCTTCAGGTGTTGATGGAAATCCTTGAAGGAATCTTCGAGCTCCAAATGACGTCTCCGTACGGTTTTTGAAGTAGAAGGAGATCCTCAAAGGAATCTTCAAGCATGCAAGAGGAACTCAGGGAGATCTTCAAAGGAATGCTCTGAATTGAAACTCTCTCAAACGTAGAAGATAAGGTATCCTCAGATGAGGGCTCTGAGACCTTTTTATAGATTTTTGAGAAGTATATTCTGGTGATTAAGTCGCTAAGGAGTTCGGTTATCTGCACGCCCATAACCATATTTTTTTTCATGTGCACACATACAATTATATATTTTGTTATGCGCACATGCATGGTGAGGTATTTTGTTATACACACATCATGATAGAATATTTCGCTATACGCACACTCATGCATGATGCGATATTTCGCTATTTACGCAATCATGATGGGATATTTCGCTATAAGCACGCTCATGATAGATATTTTGCTATACACACCCCCATAGAGTAATATTTCACTATTTGCACACCATGATGAATATTTCATTATTCTCACACACATGATGAATATTTCGCCATACGAACACTCATGGTGGGTGGTTTTGTGAATGGACATGATGAAGGTGGTACAAATGCAATTGTGGGGTGGGCGTGATAGTGGACGCACATGGTTGCCCAGGTGGGGCGGTCGGGCGACAGTGGTCACTAGGTGGGAGCCGAGCAGGTGGGGGCGGGGGGGGGGGGGGGGGGGGGTCGCGCGGTTGGCGTGGGGCTAATTCAATGATTTCACTGGGTATTTGAGGGAGAAATTAAACAATCTTTAACAACTTAGGAGATTGGTTATTTCTGTCAATATTCTCTAGTCAACAACCTAATGTGCTTGGGAATCTGACAATGCTCGAACAACTCATCCCTAACTCGAATGTACTCGTCGAACGTAAATAAATGTGGAGGCAGCGTGGGGCTATCAGGTGAGAGCTCCGCAAGCCGCCGCTGGGGGGTGGGGTGCGTGAACGAGAGAGAGAGAGGGAAGAGTTTGATCTCTGTGGGATACATTCCATTTTTGTTGAAACTAGGGATATGAATAGCTATAAATATCAATACCTATAAAAAAGGAATTGATAATTGCAGACCGTATTTGGCTATTTGTACGACAAGTATCTTTAATAATTAAAATATTTTTCTTCAAATAAAAACCCTATTTGTACCCCCCCCCAATTGTTCCGCCTCCCTCTTCCTCCGAAATCCGCTTCTGACGGACCGCTCCTCGCTTTTGCTTATTGGTCATGCCTCGCCCTTGCTCCCTCCTCCCCGTCTGACCTGCTCTATTTTGTCGGAGACCTCCCTATTGCCGCCCCTGGTGAGTTTTCTCTCATCTCTTCTCATTTTTTTCCAATATAAAAACCTAATATTTTGGAATCCTTGACGCAGCCACCGCCCTTGATTGCTCCTCCTCGGCCAGCGTCCTCTCTAACGGAGGTGACCTCCATATTGCCTCCCTCTGGTGAGTTCTCTCTCATATTCTCTCAATTTTTTTTATCTTTAATAACCTATGTTTTCTGAAATCTCTCCAAAAAATTGTTGATATAGATTTTTGATTCTTGTTATTGATATTGCATTCTCTCCTGTGGATCCCCATATGGGTTTTCAATTTTTCTCCAGATGCATATTTGTAATTGTTTATTTATATATGTTAGATTTAAATGAATTCAGATGATGTTATGTTGTTAACAAATGTTGAATAGTCAAAAGATAACCCGGTTGATGTTGATATTTATTTTCGTACAAATATGACTTTTTCGAGTAAGGAGGAATTAGTTGCATGAGCCAAAAGTATTGCAAAAAATCTAAGGTTTGTTGTCATTATTTTGAGGGCAGATAATCTCGCTGCAAGAGCAAAGCCTTGGGCAATTCTAGGTTGTGACAGAGTCGGATCTTCTCATGATAGTCAAAGTAAGAAAGGTTATGTTGCGGAAAATATCAAAAAATCAAGTTCTAAATGTTGTAGATGTAAGTTTGCATTGAAAGGGCGTCTGGAAGAAAATAATGAATGAACGATTAAAGTTAAAAATGATTTACATGATTATGAATTTGTTCACTTAGAAGCGCACCTATACAACGCTAGAGTAGATGACAATGAGCAGAAGATTGTGTCTGTATGTTTAATGATAGAATTAAGTATTGTCATCATTAAAGAAAAGAAATCCAGAAAATACAACTATCAGAACTATATATAATGAGAATGTTAAACTGTATCATAATCAATTAGAGAGTGAAACTCCTATTCAATATTTGTTTAAATGTACTAGTGAAAATGGGTATATCAGTTTTCATCAAGTGCATTCAGCTATCAAATGTATTTTTTATCAATTGCACCTACAAGACTAACCAATACCGTTTGTCATTATTCTGCATAATGTGTAACATCAACAAATCAAACACTTTTCTGCTCATTTACATTCATGTCCAACAAGACAGAAGCTAGTTATATCTATGCATTACAATGTTTCACATTTTTGTTTGATGAAAACATTTTGCCCAATCTATTTGTTACAAATCAAGAAATTGTCTCGATGAATGCTCTCAAATTTGTATTCCCACAATCATTCACCTCCTAGGACTATTTGAAAGGTTGTTCATATGAGATACATAAATGAATCACTTCATCATGTTGCAGATGAGAGAATATCGTATAATGCCACAAATATTTCCCGCATGAACGAGATATCATGAACAACAAGTGGATGAATGAAATATACCATATATCACACATTTTTTTTAATCATAAGGTATGCATATTTAGAAAATTTTATTCATTACTTATTACATTTTTTTTTATCATATGTAATCACAATATTTTTTTTTCTTTCATATTATTTTGAGGGAATTTTGATGATCTTTTTGAATAAAAGTTTAAAAATTTTGAAGAATTCTAATGATTTAAAATATAAGGTACAAACCGTATTATTAGTAATATATTTTTTATGTGTATTATTTTTCATGTGTCTTAACTTTTTTTTTTGTTTAGGATTTTTTGGGATGCGACAAAATCAAGGAAAATTGAAAATCACAATTATCTTTGATGTTTTTATATGTATTTTAATATTTTGTGAACTTAATTTTTTGACAAAGATATATTTTTTACTAAGATGTCAACATATATTTGACTACTTTTGTTAGAAACTCATTATATATAACATTAATTTTTAAAATTTCATTTTTTGTGGGGTATGAATATGAGCTTTAGGTACAATTATAATTCCGTGTAGTACAAATATCGATGATGTACAAATAGCCAAATATAATTTGGGAATATCAATTTCTTAAAAAAATTACATTTTCCCATGCGTGCATTCGTCTCAAAATATTGACCTTTTTTTCTCCCATAAACTGAGAAATATTTTGATACACATGCATAGCCGTGTTCAAAAAGCCCGACTGGCCCGATCGGTCCCGAGTTTTTTTTCCCACCGGGGCCGGGCCGGGCTCGGGCTCCCTATCAAAAGGGCCCGATTAGGACCTTCAGACCAGGCCGGGCCGGTCTGAATTCAAAAGGCGGGATTTAATCCCGCTTAAATAGGTGAGATTTTATCCCGCAGGGATTAATCCCGCTAATCATAGGCAGGATTAATCTGCCTATGATTAGCGGGATTAATACCGCCTGATCAGGCGGGATTTAATCCCGCCTCAATAGGCGGGATTAATTCTCCGTTTGGCAGGGTGGCGGCGGTCGTAAACGTATGGGTTAAACTGTCATTCGTTAAGGATCATCTAACAAACATCATTGTTTAACTATAAAATTGGATGAAATTACTTAAGTGGGCGTTAACGAATGACAATTTAGCCCTCATGTTCACGACCGCAACCACCATGCCAAACGTAGCCTAAAATTCTGCCAGTTTTTGGCTTAGGCCGACACCGGGCTCAGGCTTGCCCGGTGCCCGGGCTTTGCCCGGCCCGACTCGGGACGGGCAACCGACAAAAGTGGCGTCCAGGTAAGGGCCCCAAGCCCGGCCCTGGCCTGGGCCGGGGTTTTGCCGGGTCAGGCCTAGCCGGACTTTGCTGGGCCGGGCCCGGGTGGACTTTCTTGGCCTGAGCTTTTTGCCCACTTCTACAAGCATAGTTATTTTTGCTCTTTTATATAGAGCGTTGTTATCCGCAGGCCCATTTAGGTTATATGCAGGCCATTATTTTAGAATATGATAAGTACTTTCTTTTTACAAACCGCAGACCCTAAATTTCCTCCTGACGGATCGCTGTTCCGCGCGAAGGTCTTCCAGGTCGCCGCTGCTCGTTGCAGCAGCTTCCCGCCGGTCGGCGCTCCTCCGGTAAGATTCCTCCTCCCAGCTTGTCGCTCCTCCGCCCGCCGTTGGCTTCTCCGCTACCGTCGGCTCCTTCGCCCGTCGTCGGCTCCTTCGCCCGCCGTCGGCTCTTCCGCTTCTCCGATGCTGTTGATTCTCTTCTACTTGTGGATTTGGATCGATACTCCTCCTATAGGTTTTGCCGAGACTTCTATGGTTCAGATCAAGTGTTTTTCTCCTTCTTCATGTTTAGTGAAGAGATGCCGAATCTGACGGGATCGCAGATTCTAGGTTCTACTTTGATCACAAGCTCCAGCAACTGAATCAAACCCTTTTTTGATTTCCCAAAAAATGCAATCTAAATCACGAATCAAACCCGTTTGACGAGATTTGTTTATCTTGATCTACTTGTGGATTTGGATCGATACTCGTCCTGTAGGTTTTGACAAGATTTCTAGGGTTCAAATCCAGTGCTTTTTTTCATTTATGTTTTTCTTCTTCATGTTTGGTGAAGAAACCCCGAATCCAACGGGATTCTAGCTTCTAGCAACTGAATCAAACCCTTATGATTTCCAAAAAAATGCAATCAAAATCACGAATCAAATCCCTTTGAAAAAATTCTGCTCGGATGTCTTGGTTTCCGATTAAGGTTTTTTCAGTCTCTCTCTAATTATCTTGGTCTCCCTTTATAAAAGAAATGAGATTGATTTTTGAATTTAGCCTGCATATGTGAAATTTGGCATACATAAATAATTCTTTGACCTGCATATATCCGCGGCCTGCATAAAGCCAAAAACGGCCTGCATATAACATTGCTCTTATATATAGGAGCAAATACAGTCTTATATAGTCGGAGTAAATTATTAGCAAAAAAATACGAGATATTTCGGACAAATTTCCACAATAGCCCCCTAAATAATGAAAAGTATAAGTATAGCCCCTTTTTTAAAAAGCTTCCCAATATAGCCCCTTTTTCATAATTAAGATGCCTAACCAGAGTTTTATATAATTAGAAATAGAATTAATTAAGTATGATTTAACAAGTTTCCAATATAGCCCTCTTTTGATAACTATTCCCATTCTAGCCCCTTTTTTGTTTAGTCCCACACCGTTTTGAGTCTTTATTTACTTGTTTGAGAGCATATAAAAAAACATATTGCCTCATATCTAATTACACAAACCAAGCTTGCATATCTTCATATAAAGATTTGATATCTACAGCTTGCGGGTTAGTAATTTAAAAATTTTATTCTTTAATTATTTTTTGATTTAATAGCAAAAAGTTGTTAGTTTTTTGCTTAATTAGTTCAATGTTTAGTATATTTTTTATGATTTGATTAGTTCAATGTTTAGTATAGTTCAATGTTTAGCTACAAAAAAGCATGGGACGCCAGACGAAAAGCAATAAAATATGTTTTTGGAGGTTGGTCTGAATCCTATAAAATTCTGCTTTGATATCTAGATACAATTTGCATGTATAACCCCGGTACAATTTATGATATTTATACTTCTGAAAATAATAAATTTCAAAAATTATTTTGTGCTTTCGGACCCTCAATTGAGGGATGTACTAGTTGTCATCCTGTTCTTAGCCTTGATGGAACATTTTTATTGGCTCGTTACCGGGGTACTATGTTGATAGCTGTTGGTATAGATGCTAATAATGGACTATTTCCTTTAGCATTTGCTGTTGTTGAATCAGAGTGTAATGATTCATGAGAATGGTTTTTAAATCGGCTTAAAGAATTGCTTCAAGTTATTGCTAGTTGTCCAAATCTTTGCATTGTCAGCGACAAACACGCAGACTTAATTCGAGGAGTTGCATCCGAGCTTCCGTATGCAAAACATAGACATTGTTTGCGACACTTACGTGAAAATTTTAAAAAGACGGTTAGAGGTTTTGGTTTGAATGAGATTGATATGTTGTGCGATAAAATGTATTGGGCGGGCAATGCATCAAATTTTTTATCATTTACACAAAATATGTAACATATTAAAATGGTTGATCAAAGAGCATATGATTGGTTGGTGGCTAGAGATGTTGAAAAATGGACTTTGTTATATGATGGTGGAGCTAGATATGACACTATGACGACAAACGCGAGCGAAAGTTTCAATGGAGTACTTAAACGAGCGAGAGGGTTACCCATACAAGCATTAGTATCAGCTACATATTATCACTGTATTGCATTATTTCTGAAAAAAGGTGAAGATGCGCTCAAATGGGAAAATGATGCAGTGTCCAGGTTTGTGCCTAAAGTAATGACAATGTTAGGTAACCGAGAAGCAGCAGCAAGAAATTTATGTAGGCCAGTTCAGATAAATCGCACAAAATTTTCATGCTACGATGATAAAAATATAGTACATCGTGTACTGCTCGGTGAGGATCAATGTTCATGTAATTGTCATAGTATGGTCTTATATCACGTCCCTTGTGCTCATATGATTGCATCACTTGCAACTACACGTTGTTCACATGAGCCGTTGGTATTAGACTTTTATACAATATGCAGTTACAAAAATACGTACAGTGGCAGTTTCCATGCTATTCCAGATATTACAGGGTGACAACCATTAGACGCAACACGAGGTATTATTGAGCTCCAATCACCCACTTTAATACGAAAGACTGGACGCCCACAATCTCGCCGACATCATAATACAATGGATGAGCACATTGATCGCAGTAATAAAAGATGTGGTATTTGTAAAGAATTGTGACACAATCGATCAACATGTCCCAAAAATCCAGAAAATCGAAGGTAAGAAATTGTTTGTTTATAAAATTTTATTACATTTCGTATACAAATCAATATCTGAAAAATATGTTTTAATGTTTGTTTTTAATTTTTCAGGCGTTATGGAGGATTGCAGTAGCTGCTGCGAAGAATGGATGCACTGCTGTTAACATCTGCTGTTAGCGAAGAAATGAACTAGTTATTTGTTTTGTTTATTTGAGAATGTTAGCATTTGCTGTAGCGAATAATATTTATGTGTGTACAATTAGAGAATGTTTAGCATCTGCTGTTTATGTTATTTTTATATCCTTCCTCGTTTTCTAATCGTTTCAGCCTCGTTTTGTAATCTTTTCATCAAATTAAGTGAAAAAGGGCTATATTGAGACTTTTTTTCCAAAAAGGGCTATATTCATACTTTATTTTTATTAGGAGACTATACTGAAAATACCCTAAATCTGGATTAAGATAATGAAATTTCTTAATTATGAAAAATGGGTTATATTGAGAAGCCTTTTTAAAAATGAGCTATAATTAGAGCACTATTGTGAAAATTTGTCCGGATATTTCTCATATTGAAATTGGGGATCATACGTACGAAACCGCTTGGACGCTCAGGCGCTCAGCCCCTTCAGCAATCAGCAATCAGCAATCAGCACTTCGCAGTCCTTCGCCGAAGGAACAATCATCCTCATCCCTCCGAGAACGCTCTTCTTTCGCCCTGCCGTCCAGCCCAAAAGATCTTGCTTCCAAAATTCACACATATACAGGAATCTGGGAGCATCGGGGAGGTGAAGAAGAAGTTCGAGGTGATGGACACCGCGGAGAAGAAGGAGCTCGAGGCCAAGTCATCTTCAGCCCCGGCGCAGCCACTACTTCCACCGCCCGCTGCCTCTCAAGCCCCTCCCACATCCGGCAGCGAAGGGGACGCTGACGGAGAGGCAGAGGAGCGCGAGCGTCAGGCTCGTGAGCTCAAAGCCGGCCTTCATCCCTTAAAGGTCCACCGCCCTTGCATCTCCACGTTAATTAATTTCTCCTCTATTAGTATATTTTTCATTCTTCTAGCAATCCAGTATGTCTAGTTGTTCTCTTCGTTCATCTTGCTACCGTTGTAAGCCTAGATGCCGCTAGGTTTATCGTCGGACTTGGATTCTCGTTTAACCGAAAATCACAGTTCCCGTCGATTTCTAATTGTTAGGTGGTGATATATCATACATGAACATGAAATGATTTAACCCGAAGTAATATGAAGGGTGAGAGAAGGAAAAAAAGTTGTAGCAGTATAGTCTTCTCCTGTATAAAATAACTCAGCCCTTGCTTTATGGCATATATGAAGATTGTATGAAGAAATATGCTTATTTGGAGTTTGGTTGGATGCTAAGTACATTAATTTTATTTCTGCTCGGTTGGATATTGAGTCACTGGGAAGAAACCAAAAAACTATATTATGGAGGCAAACCAATTTAATGGCCATCGAATGAAATTGTCAAATTGAATAGGGTCCTGTTAGAACTCAAGCTCCAAAGACCAGAAAGGGAACAAAATCCATGATTCCGCCTCCGAAATTGAATTAGTGCATGATGAGTATACTCTACTGGGTAGAGATCTTCCATGAGTTATCAGCATCATGATCACAAACTGGGCATAGATTCACCTTTACAACTCTTGGAATATGTCTTTATTTTTATTTTTTCCCTCTATTATTGTATTCCCTCCATATATAGAGGTATCCTATATCGAAATGAAGGAATTTCCCGCCGATCAAAATGGTATCACAGCCCGACATGCTCTTGGTGCCCTAATTATCCATCTGCTCCGCCGTTCGCCCTCGCCCATCCAATCTCTCTTCCGCCCTCGTTCGCCGACTCCCGCGACTCCCGCGAGTCGTTCGCACCGACCTCGCGAGCCCTTCTTCCGCTCGGTTCCGCTCCTTCCGCTCGGTTCTGCCCTTTCGCTCGGTTCTGCTCCTTCCGCTCGGATCTGCTTGGGACTCTTCCGCCCGGTTCCGCCAGGCATTCCTTCCTCCTCTTCTTCTTCAACCCTTCTTTTGGCGTCGGATCCTCAATGCAATGAGTGGCCTGCTTCTTCCAGCGCTGTCCTCCCTTCTTGGTGCTCTTATGACGTGGAGTTCTCTTCCTCTCGTTTTTCTTGTTGCCCTAAATCTTGGATGGTCTCCAAATTTCTATTCCCGAGTCATTATGTCTAGCGGTGCTGATTCTCCCGTGCCCTCTGCTCATCAGGGGTTGTTCCTCCTACGGTTTTCTCCGTGGAAACCCCGATCACAATACTCCTCAGATCACTACCATTTCTCTATATGACCCTAATTACCTTTCATGATCCCGATCTATCACCCTGACGCTCAAGAGTCGTCATCTATTTGACTATGTGACTGGACAAATGAAGGAACCAGACAATACCTCTTCTGAATGGGTACAGCGGGAGTCAAAAATTCCTTAGTCATGTCCTGACTTACTAATTTCGATGCAGGAGTCCATCGCCCGTAACTATCTATTCCTCGACAATGCTGCATACATTTGGCGGCGAGCGGAGTCTACCTACTCTCGTCGAGGCAATGCTGCTTAGATCTTCCGGTTGTGACAGAAGCTCTCCTTACTCTGACAGAGTGACCGTCCTCCTTCTATGTACTACTTGGAGTCCACGCAGTTGTATCAGGAATATGATCATTTTGATTCTATTACATTTGTTAGCCCTATTGATGAGTCGATGGTTAGTGCCAGAGAAGACCACAATCACATATTTAAATTTCCTTCATGGCCTGCATTGAGACTTCGATCAGATTAGTGTTCAGATTTAGGGGCGTCCGCAGTTACCTTCTCTTCTTGATATTTACATCATTGTGCATCAAAAATTTGATCGCATTCAGACCCTACTTTCTGATACTGCGCCTGAGGGCTCTGCTCTGGCTGCTACATCCCCTTCTCTTCTTGGTAGGCGTCCATCCCGTGCCTCAAAGTTGAAGGGCTCTGATAAGTACCATCTCCTCATGTTTATTATGGCAAGAATCTCCACACTCGGGATACTTGCTTCAGGCTTCATGGGTTCCCCCCGCCGAGAGGGGCTGCTCCACCTCGTGGCGGTCGTGTTTTTTTGGCGCTCCTCTAGTTGTCATGCTTCTCCTCGTGCTGCTCATCTCACTGATGCTACTGCCTATATTTCTTCTAGCTATTCCAGCTCTAATGGCTCTGCCCTCCTGGTGCATTCACTGCTGATGAAATGCTTGCCCTCCACCGCTTGATGCAGGGCCTTTCTACACAGCCTTCGGCCTCTTCCTCCTATGCTTACATGAGACTTTCAGGTGCTCATTCTGCTGCCTCTCAGCCTTCCACTCAGTGGATTATTGATTATGGGGCCACAAATCATATGAATGGGTCCTCTACAAGTTTTATCCCCTATACCTCTCTCTAGCCTTGATAAGATGAGCATTGCATATAGTTCTCTTTCCTTTATTGTCGGAAAGGGTTCCATCTCCTGCTCCTCTCTTACCTCTTTCTTCGTCCTTAATGTTCCCAATTTTACTCGTAATTTACTTTCTATCAGTCATCTCACTAATTCCATGCACTGCTCTATGACCTTTCTTCCTTCTTATGTTTTTCAGGACCTGATGATGGAAAAGGTTATTGGCTCTGGTAGCATGGTTAATGCACTATATGTGCTCGACTCCAACCCAGCTCCACCTCCCCTGGCTCTTTATTCGAGCACTACTCATCTTTGTATTCCTGGCATTGTCGCTTGGGCCACCTGTATACTTCTGTTATGAAATTGTTATTTCCCGCTATGTCTACTGTTATTTTTTATTCTTTTGTGTGTGATGTCTGTATTTTAAATAAACATCATCGTACTTCGTTTAAACATGTTTCATTGCTTAATTCTCACCTTTTGCCATTATTCATACTAATAACTGGGGCCCTTGCCCCATATCTTTTATTTCTGATTGTGTGTGATTTGTTACTTTTACCGATTGTTTCTCTCGTACTACTTGATTTTATTTGATGCACAACAAGAATAATATTTTTTCTGTTTTCCGATGATTTCATAACATGATCTCCACTCAATTTCATACCACAATTAAAATTCTTCGCAGTGATAATAGCCGCAAATACATAGATTCACAGTTTGAATTATGTCTTGCTGATCATGACATCCTCCACCAGACTACCCGTGCTCTATGTGACACTGAAACACGACATGCGATACGACAAGACATGACTTGCGACTCGTAAATTCTCAAAAAATATCATATTTCGACACGCTGGGACACACATATTAAATATTTATATTTTATAATTATGAAAATCCTAAAATATTTAACAAAAAATTTAAAATGAACAAATAACAAATATTCTAATAAATTAAGACATGTTTAAATATTTTTCATCAAATATTCAAATGCAAAACTTAACCAAAGATAAACAAATGATAGAACATTAACACATTACCTATTCTTATAGTTTTTTTCACCTCAAATAAATCACTACTTAAGATTTTTAGACACTTTCCAATTCTTTTTCCTCCAATGATTAACAAATGTACTTTCACTTTTCTATATGAATTTATAAAACCCTTTTCACAAAAATTGCACTTCCAAAACAATGGCCTCCCACCTCACTGTGAGTAGCTAGTTTAGAGACACGTGTTTGATTGAGAGGGACACGCGTGCCCGATTGTGCGGGACACGCGAGTCCCGCGTAAGCCAGTGTGTCGGACTTCCGACACGAGTGTCAGAGAGTGTCAGAGAGTGTCGGAGATTCGGACGAGTGTCGGAGAGTGCAACACCGACACACTGGGCATTTTGAAGTGTCGGTGCTTCATAGCCTGTGCTTAACCAAAGGTAAACAAATGATAGAACATTAACACATTACCTATTCTTATAGTTTTTTTCACCTCAAATAAATCACTACTTAAGACTTTTAGACACTTTCCAATTCTTTTTCCTCCAATGATTAACAAATGTACTTTCACTTTTCTATATGAACTTATAAAACCCTTTTCACAAAAATTGCACTTCCAAAACAATGGCCTCCCACCTCACTGTGAGTAGCTAGTTTAGAGACACGTGTGTTTGATTGAGAGGGACACGCGTGTCCGATTGTGCGGGACACGCGAGTCCCGCATAAGCCAGTGTGTCGGACTTCCGACACGAGTGTCAGAGAGTGTCAGAGAGTGTCGTAGAGTGTCGAAGAGTCGGACCAGTGTCAGAGAGTCCGACACCGACACACTGGACATTTTGAAGTGTCGGTGCTTTATAGCCTGTGCTTATTTCCCAGCACAAAATGGTGTTGCAGAGCCGAAAAATCATCATCTACTGGAAGTTTCTCGTTGCCTCTTGTCCACCATACATCTTCCGAAATTCTATTGGGGCGATGCGGTCCTTACTGCGACATATCTCATTAATCGTATGCCCTCCCGTATTCTTGGGAATGCTACTCCTCTTAACACTCTCCATATGCCTCCTACTCATCTTTTCTCTAAGGTGTTTGGATGTGTTTGCTTTGTTCACATCCACCACCCTCACCTTTCCAAACTTGATCCTCGCACACTCAAGTGTGTTTTTATTGGTTACTTTCCTACGCAGAAGGGGTACATGTGTTTTCCTCCACCTACAAAGATAGTTTTTGTCACTATGGATGTCACGTTCCGTGAATCCGAAGCATACTACCTTGCTTTTAATGACCCAGTCACGGGTGAACCCTCTTCTGTACCTGTTCCTTCTGTTTCTTTGCCCATACCTCCGCCGTATCCCTCACTTAAGGGGGAGTCTACACCAGTGGAAGTGAGTCCTCCTACTGTGTCCCAACCTCTTCCCTCTACTGCTCCGAGCTTGCAGGTATATACTCGGCATACTAAGAGGACAAACACACAAGATCCGACTATGACACCAGAATAGTCATTGGATCCTGACTAAGGGCCTTCCAATCCACCGATTGCCCTTAGGAAAGGTATCCGCTCTTGTACTTGTCATTCTCCCTCACATTATGTATCTTATGACTCTCTTTGTATTGCCCACAAGACCTTTGTGTATTCTCTTAATTTTTTTCTATACCTGTATCATGACAACATGCTCTGGAGGTCCCTATGTAGTGAGAGGCGATGATTGAGGAAATGAATGCTCTTGAGAAGAACCATACATGAGATTTGGCGCCTATTCCCTATGGAAAAAAGACCGTTGGATGTAAATGAGTGTTCTTTATTAAACAGAACTCACAAGGGATTGTCGAGAGGTGCAAGGCAAGACTGGTGGCAAAGGGTTATACGCAAACCCTTGGTATTGACTATCAGGAAACATTTTCCCCAGTGGCGATGATAAACACTATTAGGGTCTTGTTATCCTATGCTGTCTGCAAGGGTTGTAACCTTTGGCAGCTTGATGTGAAGAACACATTCCTCTATGGTGATCTACATGGAGAGGTCTACATGTCTATTCCATCAGGTCTCACTCTTAGACGCGTAAAAAGAAAGTCTGCAGATTAAAAAAAGGCTCTATATGGGCTGAAATAATCCCCAAGAGTCTAGTTTGGGAGGTTCCACAAGACTATGATGTCATTTGGATATCATCAGAGTAATGCTGACCACACACTGTTCATTAAACATAGGACCGGTAAACTCACTGTTCTCATTGTGTATGTTGATGATGACTAGCCAAGGAGTTTGAGGTCAAGGAGCTAGAAAAACTCTAGTATTTCTTGGGTATTGAAGTCGCGAGATCCAAACATGTATACTCTGGATCTCCTTGAGAAGGTAGAGATGAGTTGATGGAGACTAGCTGACACCCCGATTGAAACAAATGACCGATTAAGGCACAATGATGGGGAGGTAATTGAAGACTTCTAGTTCCAAAGATTAGCGGGGAGGCTGATCTACCTGTCCCACACTCGCCCAAATATTTCTTATGGGTTGAGTGTTATCAGCTAGTTCATGCATGCTCCTAAGACATGTCATGTGGATGCAACTCACAGAATTCTTAGGTACCTCAAATCCTCACCAGGAAGGGGTATCCTGGTTGCTCCGAATCCAGGTCTAAATATTGAAGTTTATACTGATGCCGATTGGGCCGGGTCTGTTAAATATCGGCGTTCAACTTCAGGATATTGTTCCCTTGTTGGGGGCAACCTTGTTACTTGGAGGAGCAAGAAGCAAAAAGTTGTGACAAGATCAAGTGCAGAAGTCGAGTTTAGAGCTATGACTCACGGGGTTTGTGAAGGATTATGGCTACGCTCATTGATGAGTGACCTTGGTTTTGCTGAAGCAGGACCTATTCAGCTGTATTGTGACAATAAATCAGCTATTTGTATCGTCCATAATCCCGTTCAACATGACTGCACTAAACACATTAAAGTAGACCGACACTTTATCAAGGAGAACATTGAGAGATGAATTGTGTGTACTCCTTTTGTGCCCTCTGACAGACAATTAGCGGATATTCTCACCAAAGGATTGAGTGAGAATATATTTGGAAGGATTGTTGACAAGTTGGGCATGATTGACATCTCATGCCCAACTTGAGGGGGAGTGTTAGGATATGTCTTTATTTTTTCCCTCTATTATTGTATTCCCTCCATATATAGAGGTATCCTATATCAAAATGAAGTAATTTTCCGCCGATCAACGACAACAATTATTGAATCAACAATAGTTATTGAATCAACAACAATTATTGAACTAGTTGCAACGATATGAATACATCTACACTCATTTGATTTGAAATCAAACATTGAACAAGTCTGAGATATGTGATATTTTACTATCATTTTGTCCTCAAACCAAACAATTCCTAAATAAGGAAGGCATTTTACTGTGATATTGATTAGCCCAAGGAAAAGATATTATGATTCTATGTAGTTGGTTTTATGCTCATCGGCCACCCATTCTTTATTGGAGGAAATTGCTCATTCCAATTAGAATTTTCTTTTTTTTTTCAATATTATGGTTTCTTATCGATATTAATTTATGTTTGAATCTCATAATGAATATTACATGTTTTGCATTGAATTTTATTTTATTACTCATCTTAGTGGTCTAAACCTCTTATACCTAATACATCTAATATTTCCCCCTTCATTTTCAGTATAAATTTGTATTTTGGTATACTCGTCGAACACCTGGGGTACGTTCTCAGGCATCATATGAGGACAATATAAAGAAAATTGTTGAATTCAGCACGGTATGCATGTAGGAGAGCTAACAATTAACCCTGGGCATCAAATGGATAACATAAATTTATGATATCATACCTCAGTTACTTATTTAATTGTAGGTTGAAAGCTTCTGGATTTGTTACTGCCATTTATCTCGCCCTTCAAATCTACCATCCCCTACAGACCTGCACCTTTTCAAAGGAGGGATTAGGCCCCTGTGGGAGGTATATTGATGATAACTAAAATGGTTACCTCTTATAAAGTGGTATTAAAAATAAACTTTTTCAAATGTATTCACGGTTGTCTATAACACATTTTCTTGTCAGGATTCTGCAAATTGTAATGGTGGAAAGTGGATAGTACGGTTCAAAAAGATTATCTCAGGGAGATTTTGGGAGGACTTGGTAAGTATAAATTTAATTTATATATATTGCAGCATGCTATTTGCTTGAATTTCCACTTTGAGTAATGCACCGCTCGTAGCGGATTTATTATCATGGTTATACATATCTTTCATTCACAAGAATTAACAATCATTTCAATGTAGATTGAAAATGGGAACAAATTGTTTAATATGCAAATTATTTGATTTAATCGCTTGCTATTACGTAGATAATGTGACCATTCACCAAAAATCTAATTAGATAATGTGACCAATCATTGTGAAGTTTCCATATGCGTATTCATATAATCATGATCTTCAATTTCATTGTTGTTTTCTTATAATCAAGTTATAATTATACAAGACTTATGTGGCTAAATGTGGAAGTTTTTATTTTTCATGAGAACTTATGTAGCCAAACGTTTTAATAATATAAGCTTCAATGCTTATGTGTTTATTTTTGGAGTTATAAATCATCCAATTGAGAAATCGATGCATGTTTTCGATGATTAGATTTGCGACTCTATACAAAAACAAGGGAACGAAGTTGGGATCACATGACATTGTCATGAAATGGAATCACATTCATGTCGTGCAAATCTTATTTTTGCCCAAAATTCCTGATTGCTATTTGTTTAATGTGCAATTATTTTTACTTTAATTAATCAATATTACTCAACATTATGTGTTCATAATGCTTCAATAGTCATATCATATAATCACCAACACAGTCATCAGTTTTATCAGAGCTATTTGTGGTCGGCTTTATGAATCCTCGCATTCATACCAAATAAAATCTCATGGCACTAAATTATATGCCTTTTTGTGATTAATAAATCAGTTGAAGAAATTTTCTTCGTTCTCTATATTCATGTAGAAGTTGTCTTTACGCAAAACTCCTTCCGCAGTAGTTCTTCCTGCATGAAACTAAAATGATTTTCTAAATTTAATATAAATTTTCTGAGCTTTTGCAACATAACTTTCCCCATAGATTTTTGTAAAGCATACAAGATTAATAAAACAAATAATATTAATTATTTCTTACACTTATCATATAGTGATGCATACATGTCGTATAAGCCAAGTTTGGAAAAAATTGAAGCTATAATGGTCGAGGCAGTGTTTTTGTGAGAATGTCAACGATCATCAAAGACTTCTCAGCAATGTGAATGATAACCTAATTATGTCAAAATAGCCCTGCATTAGAAGAGAGGAACACACCAAGGTTGACCAAGATGCTCTTAATCAAAGTGAGCTCGGAAACCTCAAAGGACACCGAGTTGAATAAGCATAAAGCAAGCAATGTAAAGATGCTTCTTACTCTTCCATATGACTAGATTATTGCCAAAGTGCAAAAGTCACTATTTGTTCAACGATCATCAACAGATCTGGCATAATTAACATTCGAATAGGCCACCAGAGATAGAGTAGGGGAGGACTGGTAGATAAGTTTGTCCAGGAGAGCCTTTCAGATATGCACTTAATTGTCTGAAGATTAGACTTTAAGAATGTGCAAGAATTAATTTTCGACACTCACAACAAAAGAAATGTTTGGGGCCGCGATAATCAAATTTTCAACTTACCAATTAAGTGATGGTAGTACCTATGAAATGGATAATGATGGGTTAGAGGCAAAATAAATAGAGAACTTCACATTGACTTTCATTGGTGTATTAGATTATCGTCTAGTTTACACCCCAAATATCAAGCATTCTTAAAAAATCCATGCAATACTTGCGATAGAACTAAGGAATTTACATGGGAGGCGGCCTCAATCCCCAAGAAGTAATGAGGGGCCATGATCTTTTACCTTAAAATACTTGGCTAGATAATATTTGATGTTGAAGATACCTGCTCGGTTATCGTTTGTGATGATAATAATAATATTATAAACACACCCACATAATCACAATGCTCTCCTGGCAACGATGACTGCAGAGAGAAGTTGGAAGAGCTGCAATGGAAGCCAATGACCTGAACTACTTGACCAAATGATGCATCCTGATTCACATCATATTTTAATTTATTTCCCACATTTTTTATTGGTGCCGCACATGTTGTTTTATTTATTTTCGTACATGTTCCTTTTAATTTTGCTCATGTAATTAACGCGCTCATGTTATGTATCATGCTCCCACACCCTTGTTCGGCTTATTATCGTGACCGACCAATAAGACTTTGAATGAAAAGTTCTGTCAAATTAGGCTAAGTGATAATTAGGGCAAACTTATGAAAATATTTAATTTAATTATAGAATATTAAAATATATGGGAATTTCTGAAGTTCTAAATTAAACCAAGAGCCACATGTTGAATGGCCCTTTGAAATTCCTATTAAATTCCTTTCAATTAAAAAAAAGAGAAACTCTTTGTTTCCCCATTACCAGCCGCCCCCTTTTGGAAGCTCCCCCCCTTTAATTCTCTTTATTAATTTAAAACCCCATCTCTCTTTATAAAAGGTAACCGACCCCTGCTTTTTGGGTAGACTGGACAGAATCGAGAAACAAAAAAAAATCCTTTGTTTCTCGATATTGCCATTAGAAGCTCCCAACTTCCCGGCCGTGCGGCCGTGTGTAGCGGTCCGACGAGTATTCCAGCTACACTGTCTTTCTACTGAGAAGAAGACCGGGAATCGGCCATGGGGATCAGGGAGAAGAAGGGGACAAGGTGGAGGAAAGAAGAACTTCTAATTTTATTCATCAGAATTATTCCCTATACAATACTTCTAATCCCTACCAATTTATAGCAAGGGAAGCGACAATATAGCCGTTACACAATATCTAATTACATAATGTTTTTATTTAATTAATCTTGGGCGGAATCTGGCCGTTGGATATCGGTGCTCCTGTGCTGTCACGTGTCTCTGCATCCGACCATTGGAATCCTTATGCTTGATGGTGGCTGTTGATTCAACATTATCGCTCGCTTTAAGAAGCGATGTCCTCATCGCTTGCATCAGCTGGCGGAAGAGAAACCCTAGGGCAAAGCGAGGGAGTGGTAGAGCTTCCCGGTGGATCTGCTGCTTCTGAGATCTGCAATGGAGACGGCAAGGGAATCACCACCTCTTGAAGATTCTGATCTTTGTAACTCTTGCTCTGATCTCGTTGAAGTTGAGCTGCCGGTAGTAAGTCACGAGCTTCATCCTTAGTCTCTAGACTTGTGTTCCTTCCTCTAGTTCCCCTCTTCTTCTTTTTCTGCCATGTTAGAGTGTTGGTGGATGGAGGTTGTGGAGAACACGTTGTTTTCTGTAGTAGTTCTGGCGGTAAGGAAGCGATATCCTCCCATGTGCTGTCAGTAGGAGGTAGATCCTTCCATTGGACGAGGCCTTGCTTTACTCGAGTCCCTTGTCGAATGATTTCCCTTGTACTGATGATGGCTAGGGGTTCATGTAGTGGTTGATTCTCAAAACTGTTCGGGGGTAGAGTAATGATCGGATATCCCAGATCTCCTTGATAGGGCTTTAGTAGAGATACATGAAAAATATTATGTATCTTTGACTCTGCTGGTAACTCCAAACGTTACGCTGTTTTGTTGATTACTGCGGAAATTCAGAAGGGTCCGTAAAACTTCAAACTGAGTTTCCTGCTTGTAGTTTTGGAGAGTGTCACCTGTCTGTAGGGGTGCAACTTTAGTAATACCCAATCACCTACTTTGAAGGTGATGTCTGTTCTCTTGGAGTCTGCATATGCCTTCATCCTCTGTTGCGCCTTGAGCAAGTTGCTTCACAACTGTTGTAGAACTGTCTCTTGCTCTTGTAATGTGGCGTCAACTGCTTCATTGCTGGATATCCCTGCACAGCAGGAGAGCAAACAAGGGGGTTTTCGACCGAACATGACCTCAAATGGAGTCATGCCAATCGACGCGTTAAATGTCGTATTATGGTGATATTCCGCTAGACTAAGAAAATAAGACCATTTACTTGAGGTTTGGTGAGAAAAAATACGTAAGTATTGCCCTATACATCGATTCGTTCTTTCAGTCAATCTGTCTGTCTCAGGGTGATATGCTGAACTGTATTTTAATGTTGTTCCTTGGTTGATGAATAGTTCCCTCCAGAAATCACTTAGGAAATGATGTCCCTATCAGAAATTATTGATTCCGGTATACCGTGTATTTTTCCTACATTTTTCCAAAATGCGTTTGCCACCCGTGGTCCCGTTAATGGTCCCTTGATGGGTGAGAAGTGAGCTGCTCTTGATAGTCTATCCACAACTACCATGATGATAGAGAATGAGTTTGATGTAGGAAGATGGGTTATGAAATCCATAGTTAAGTTAGCCCAAAGTTTCTGAGGTATGGGTAATGGTTGCAGTAGACCATAAGGGCTATGGTTTACTGGTTTAGCCTTATATAACTCATATAACTCATCGAGTAATTCATCTATTGTTGGAGTAGGAAACTTATTTTTAATGGTTATTGTTGAGAACCAAGGTCCAGCGGGATTGAGTGTGTGTGAGACCGCATATTTGGGCTTCCCCATCGCGTTCCAGGTCTGGGTGTTGACCCCGGTGGACCCCCCGTGTGGCGGAATATCCCCGCCATCCCGTGGATGGATTAGTCCCACATTGCCTGCAGCGGGTGGTCCTTGGTGTTTATGTACCCCGCCCCTCCTTCCTACTACCTCGGGGTTTTGGGAAGATGTGTGGTGACGGGTGGTTTCCACATGGTATCAGAGCCATCCCGCTGCGGGGGTGTGTTGAGAACCAAGATCCAGCGGGATTGAGTGTGTGTGAGACCGCATATTTGGGCTTCCCCATCGCGTTCCAGGTCTGGGTGTTGACCCCGGTGGGCCCCCCGTGTGGCGGAATATCCCCGCCATCCCGTGGATGGATTAGTCCCACATTGCCTGCAACGGGTGGTCCTTGGTGTTTATGTACCCCCGTCCCCCCTTCCTACTACCTCGGGGTTTTGGGAAGATGTGTGGTGACGGGTGGTTTCCACAGTTATCTTGTTTAAGGCTTTGTAATTTACACAAAATCGCCATCCACCATCTTTTTTTCGTTCTTTCAGTCCATGACGATTGCGTCCGGGACGTCGTCGCGAGTCAAATCACTATATTACTTTAATTTTTGAGTGTATTTTGATGTATTTCAAGGACTAACCCACTGGCCAATCATAGCCGTTGATGGGGATGCCCTAAGTTATGTTTTTCTTATAAATAGGATGCTAGAGGCTGATTCCAAAGGGATTGCAGAATTTGGAGAAGGATAATCCCGGATTCCAGCGATCTCTCCTCGGTGCCGACGCCGTGGAACCCTAGGTGACGACTCCTAGACCGCCAATCTTTTCCCCAAGGTATCCCCTTCCTCCCACCTTCATTTTCCATCCCTCGAGATCTCGTTTCAGCCCCCAGAACCCATCCAGGAGCCCACCAGCCGCCGATTGCTACAGGGTTTTGAAGCCGACTCCGCCTCTGGCTACAGTGAAATCTGTAGATTTCCGACCCCCCCCTGTTTTCCCCTGTTCGGCCGACAAGGCTGCTACAGGCCAGCACCTCCCAGCCCCCCTCCTTTCCCAAATCCGAGTCCCCCTAGGGTCCCTCTAGCCCTACCCGCCCCCTCCTTTCCTTCCCCTCGTGGATCCCCCCCCCAACACTCCGAAAATTCTAGATCTAATTGATCTAGCACTACCTCCCCCCGATCTACTCTCCACTTACATATTCTCACTCCCGTAGCCCGGATCCGTCCCAAAATTAGCGGATCTATCCACCGACACTCCGATCCGTTATCCCCTCCACCCAAACCTTCCATTTTTGTTCGGATCCGCTCCAAATCATCAGATCTATTTTCCCCCGGCCCGGATCTACTCATTTGTGGCCGAATCCGCCGTCTTACCGTCCGTTACCGCCACTCTTCGCCGAAGGCAGCCACCGCCATCGCCGCGTCGCCTCCGATTCCACTTCCGATCGCTCGTTTTGCATCCGGTTCGTCAAATCCTCCATCACCTCGGATCAGCCCACTGCATCGTGAGTATTTCATGGTATTATGTTTGTACTTAACATTGAAACTTGGTCGTTTATCTATATTTGTGCTGTGATCATAGTTTGGTAGTTGTTGTTTTATACGCTAATATTTATTGTGGAATTAGTCGCCGCCGCTTGCTCAGGCCCTCCGTGCGGAGGAAGCCGTTGCCAAATTGTCAAAGTTATTTAATTGCTTTTTATTTCGATTAACTGCGTGGTGCTGCTGACTTTCATTGCTTACATTATTAGTCATTGCTTTCCGACTGCTCATTGCATGTAGCATCGCATTCGCATATTCCCTCACACGTGCATGTAGAGTCCTAGCTTCCGAGCACCACTAGCCTACCCCTACATCACATGCTCTTTTCACTTTCTAATTTATAACACATCCATAAAATTAAGAACCCTAAAATATCAGTTTCAACATGTTTATTGCTTCACATGTAGGTCAAAATCAGCATGCTCCTTTGAAGATAAAGGGAGGTGAAATCGATTTCATAATAATCTCTTAGGAACACCAAGCTTTCATGAGAATATAAGTTTTCTGCCTAAAATAAATACTTCGTTTTTAACATCCCCAAAATCACCCTCTAAATATAACAAGGACTTACAGTGATAATGTTTTCTTTGTTTGTCAAGTAGAGGAGAAGACTTAGGGCAAATACTCTTCACTAAAGGCGAGGAGGAGGAAAGCCCTGCGACTGCTTCACTGTAAGACGAGGGGTTTCCGCTGGTCTAGCGTTGGGAGCGCCAGGAACGGAGGAAGCGGGTTCGAGGGAAGAGGACGAAAGAAGTACGATAGATGTCGACATGCTCTAACCCTGGGCGCGATGTTGTGTGAGAGGAATGAGAAGGATATCTCCACCGAATGAATACATACGGGATTTATTCCGCCTCTTGATCGGTCTAATCCCGCCCCTGCCGCATACCGCCTATCCCGATCCACTGTTTCTCCTTATTTTATTCTACCGCTTAATAAATAGAAAGAGAAAAACTGGTCCAAATGTTCATTATTGTTATTAGCACCCCCTTTTACATGAAATTTTATCTTTATTTGTTTATACTCAAATAAATGGGTTCTTTGTCTACATTTGTACAAAAAATTTAAGTGGATATTCTACAAAATAAACTGTCATATACTTCCATTAAAGTTTTCTTTAGTTCATCATGTGATTATTATGCAACGACAATTTGGGCGTTACACGAGGCACGTTCGACCCATCCAGCTAGTGAGAGCCTGGATGAGGAGATCCTCTCGGGGTTGGAACCTTCTCTCCACCGAGGCACATTCGACCCGTCCAGCTAGTGAGAGCCTGGATGAGGAGATCCTCTCGGGGTTGGCACCTTCTCTCCACCGAGGCACATTCGACCCATTCAGCTAGTGAGAGCCTGGGTGAGGAGATCCTCTCGGTGTTGGAACCTTCTCTCCACCGAGGCACATTCGACCCATCCAGCTAGTGAGAGCCTGGGTAAGGAAATACTCTCGGGGGTCGGTTCCTTCTCGCCGCCGAGGCACATTCGACCCATCCAGCTAGTGGGAGCCTGAATGATGAGATCCTCTCGGGGTTGGAACCTTCTCTCCGCCAAGGCACATTCGACCAATCCAGCTAGTGAGAGCCTGGGTGAGGAGATCCTCTCGGGGTTGGAACCTTCTCTCCACCGAGGCACATTCGACCCATCCAGCTAGTGAGAGCCTGGGTGAGGAGATCCTCTCGGGGGTCGGTTCCTTCTCGCCGCCGAGGCACATTCGACCCATCCAACTAGTGAGAGCCTGAGTGAGGAGATCCTCTCGGAACGTGAACTTTCTACCGAGGCACGTTCGACCCATCCAGCTAGTCAGAGCCTGGATGAGGAGATTCTCTCGGGGTTGAAACATACTCTCCACCGAGGCACATTCGACCCATCCAACTAGTGAGAGCCTGGGTGAGGAGATCCTCTTGGGGGTTGGTTCCTTCTCGCCCCCGAGGCACATTCGACCCATCCAGCTAGTGAGAGCCTGAATGAAGAGATCCTCTTGGGACGTGAACTTACTACCGAGGCACGTTCGACCCATCCAGCTAGTGGGAGCCTGGATGAGGAGATCCTCTCAGGTTGGAATCTACTCTCCACCGAGACACATTCGACCCATCCAGCTAGTGAGAGCCTGGGTGAGGAGATCCTCTCGGGGGTCGGTTCATTCTCGCCACCGAGACACATTCGACCCATCCAGCTAGTGAGAGCCTGGATGAGAATGTTGGATCTTACGTCGCCCTTAGAGGGTGGGTGAATAAGGGTTAACAATATTAATTTCTTAATCTAAATTTAGTTGGTGAAATAATTAAAAAACTTTAAAACTAATTTTTCATAGATAAACTAAACACTTAGCAACAAATAAAAACATAAATGATAATCTTTTATTTCATAAGTGATAAAATAGAATACAATATATTTCTATGAAGGTAGAGATTAAAGCTATGAAAAATATAGTCTACTTTTGATTTCTGCCGGTCCTTTTTCAAGAACCGGCAGGCTAAAGCGTATCTCTCCCCAGATCTTGCTACTAGCCTCCCTTAGATCTAACCACGATCTAGACGTTGCACGCAATGCAACGATTACTCCCTACGCCGCACAAGGATTTAGACGTCACTCACAAGGCGACGATTCTCTCCTATGCCACGCAAGGACTTAGACGCCACGCATAAGGCGGCGATTTCCTCGTAAGCCACGCAAGGACTTAGACGCCACGCATTAGGCGGCGATTTTCTCCGAACGATTAAAATGAAAATAATGATAAAATATAATCTTCGGAATTAAGAACTCCCTTTAAATGTAGCGCTGAAGATGACGATGAATCCTTGCCAAGATTGTTTCAGATGTCGTATACGTGTCGTCGCTTCGTCGCTCTTGAACCTTCTTGGGAGGATATAGTTTTTCTGGATACTGGAGCTCTCTGGACCAGTTGCACGGGAAGGAACACTCCAAATTCTGTAATCCTTAATCTCCACAGAAAAATGAATCACTTTTATATATTAGCGATATCGCCCGGCGACACTGGCTGTCGCCAATCAACGATATCCTATCTGGCTGCCACGTGTCCCACGATTCTGAGGTTTCCGCGGGACGATTCGATCGTGGAGCTATCGTCGGGCGATAATGTCTATCGCCTGGCAATATCTCTTTTTCACTTTTATCGTCCGAACCGTTTCCAGAGTGTAGATGACTTCGATCTCATTCCGGAATGAGGTGACACGTTCCGTAACTCCTCCCGGATTGAAAGTTATGACTGTTTGAAGTTTAGAACACAAAACTCGGCATTTTTTTTCCTAAAGTGTACACACCCTTGGATCATGCCCATGACTGAAGATTTGTCTCCTCATTCAACATGTACAACCTACACACTATAAACCCACAAAAGAGTAGATCAAATAAATCACAGTATTTGTTATTCTCAAACCAAGAGATGCGAAATGCATGCTCCAACAGAGGAGATCCTCTCGGGACGTGAACTTACTACCGATGCACGTTCGACCTATCCAGCTAGTGGGAGCCTGGATGAGGAGATCCTCTCGGGACGTGAACTTACTATCGATGCACGTTCGACCCATCCAGCTAGTGGGAGCCTGTATGAGAAGATCCTCTCGGGGTTGGAACCTTCTCTCCACCGAGGCACATTCGACCCATCCAGCTAGTGAGAGCCTGAGTGAGGAGATCCTCTCGGGGGTCGGTTCCTTCTCCCCACCGAGGCACATTCGACCCATCCAGCTAGTGAGAGCATGAATGAGGAGATCCTCTCGGGACGAGAACTTACTACCGAGGCACATTCGACCCATCCAGCTAGTGAGAGCCTGGATGAGGAGATCCTCTCGGGGTGAGATTGAGCACGTCATTCGAACCATACTAAATTCAACATCCTCAAATGGGGAAAATTTTCAAGATACATGACCTCCTGTCTCAGCTGGTCAGGGGTAGAGCTCATTACAAAAAAGGGAAAAGACTACCAAAGCAAGGTTTCTTCAGGCTGCTTGGTCATGATGGCCGTCATTCGCCTCCTCCTCTAATACCTCTATCCTGCTCAAGCTCTCCATGATCTTCTCCATCTCCTCTGCCCTGGCTAGCCAGGAGATGGTGTTGACGGTCGTGACGTAGCACTACCTTGCCATCCTGGGGTCTCCCCTGACCCTGAATTGGATCCCTCCAGTGTTAAACTTAGGCACTGGTGAAATGACGATGACACACAGCGGAAGACGCTGATGAGGGGTCTCCCAGAGATGACATTGTAACTGCTCGGAGCGTCAACAATGACGAACCGACAGTTCCTTGAGATCCCCCCCAACTTCACCTAGAGTTCGACTCCACCTTCTACCTCCTTCCGTTCCCCTGAAAACCCGAACAGGGGTCCGTTCGAGGCCAACACCCTACTTGGTTCCACCTTCATCTCGTCAAACGCCTTCTTGAAAACGACGTTGACGGAGCTCCCGTTGTCAACCAAGATCCGGGAGACGGTGTAGCCTTTGATGACTGTCTGGATGACCAACGTATCGCAGAACGAATCCTCATGATCCGGGATGTCCTTCATTGAGAAGTTGATCTCCTCTGGGGGTGGGGTCTGAGATGTCGGAGCGATGCTCCGACGGTATACGACATGGAGGCTTGCCTTTCGAGTGGCCTCAATCCCCACTCCACCGTGGATCACGCCTATACCTCCTCAGGGTCCTACATCGACCCGGTCCTCACATACGTCATCTC
Source organism: Platanthera guangdongensis (assembly GCA_039583875.1). Lineage (NCBI taxonomy): Eukaryota > Viridiplantae > Streptophyta > Magnoliopsida > Asparagales > Orchidaceae > Platanthera > Platanthera guangdongensis. Next base: position 135,984,736 of record CM077154.1, on the reverse strand, counting down.
CCCCTACTTGGGGTGGAACTTCTTCAATCCGTAACGGCTGCTGCTGCTGGGCTGGGCCTCTCGCCTCTCGCCTCTCTCACTTCCAGGAATTCGGGGCAGGTAGCTGTGGCGTGACCCTCTACCTGGTGGAAGTCACAGTATGACAACACTCTTCCTCCCCTTCTTTGACGGGCTGGGTGATCTCTCCCGTTTCCTCTTCCTCCTCTTCCTATCGCCATGGCTTGCTGCAGTGGGGGTAGGAGTTGCCTAGGGGCTTGCCTCTGGAAGTTTAACCTACCTTGACCTGCATGAAAGTTCCCCCCACCCTGGACGAGACCTCTGCCTGGACCCTGAACGGGCCCTCCCTGTTGCCTCCAACCTATCTCCGGACCTTCCTGAGGTCCCTGGAACCCCTGAGCTCTCTGCTCTTCTCTCCTTCTTCCCTCCTGATGCCTCGAGCCACCTTGCTCCTTCGACTCTGCCTCTGTTAACTTTGCCAGCTTCTTGACAAACGCCGGGTTGTCCGCCTCAGTTGCTATCTCCTCTGCCGCCCTTTCCATCAGCTCCTCGAAGGATAGGGGGCCTTTCGGGTCAGACTCATCTTGAAGAACTCTTCACGTAACCCCACTGTAAACGCCATCTGGAGGGCATATCCCGACATCTCCTGGATGTCCGTGATCTCTTCTTGAAACTTGTACACATATTGGGCCAACGATTCCTCCGCTCTCCGTCTTATCAGGAAGATGGACTCGGGACTCTTCCTCCTCTTTTTAGAAGTGGAGAAGTGAAGCTGAAAACTCCGGCTCAAGTCTTCGAACCCGTAGATCGATCTCGCTGGGAGTTGATGGAACCAATCCCTTGCCTTGTCTTTCAGCGTGATCGCGAAGAGGCGATACTTGAATGCACCCGTCATCGGCCTGATAGAGACCGCATCTTCGAACCACTGCAGGTGCTGGACGGGGTCATCCTTCCCGGTATAGTAAGTCATGTCAGACTCTCTGAACCCCTCGGGAACGGGAGCTGAGACAATCAGCTCGCTGAAGGGTGACCCCCAACCTGGTGGTCTCGCATGCTCCACTCGCACGACCTGCTCGCCTGGGAGGCTAGCACTCGCCGGACTGGGGAATAACTCCCGACCGGTAAGGTCTCGCTCGACCCCCTCTCCCATCCTTTCCTTCCCGGGCCGTCTTCCCGATGTACTTTCTTCCACCCCTCCTGGGGTCATCTCGCCTAGACCCCTGGAAGCTAGATCGTCGAGACCCCTGGAAGCTGGATCGCCGAGACCCCTGGAGGCTTGATCGCCGAGAACCCTGGAGGCTGGTTCCTGGGGGGTGGGAGTTGAGCAGTCACCCCGAGGAGCAATATTTCGCAACATCTCCATAATGCCTTGGATGGATGTCATGAACTCTTCCCTCCCTACAAAGGGTGCTGGGTTGGGGAGCTCGTTGGAGTCATCACCACCTCCATGATCTCCCGCCATGGAACTTGCTCAGGAACTTCTGTATGAGCCGCGGTCCACGTTCATCGCACAAAAATTGTTGAAATCGAGATTCGGTTCCACCTAGAGTTCGGACCTAGGGTGCAGCTCACACCTACTTCTCCCAAGCCGTCCCTTGGTGAGAGATCTGAATTTGCAAAATGACCCTTGGCTCTAGCGTGGAGGTCCCACCTCACACCCGGAAGACCTTTGAGATCTCCCCTCCCTAGACAATGTTGAGCTAGGTGTCTTGAGGATGAAGGAAGAAGATGAAGATTGGTGAAAACGGATCCTTCTCCAAGGCACCCCAAGGGTCTATTTATAGATTTTTGGGGATGACCTGCCAATAATGCAATCTTGCTGCTCTAAAATTACTGAAATACCCCGGGGCTGGTCTGTCAACAGGCAAACTCCGCTGTTCTGAACAGCTATTCGTATCCCACCAGGGGCAAAATAGCAGACCCTCGAGCCGAGCGAGACCCCTCAAGCCGGGCGAGACCCCTCAAGCCGGGCGAGACCCCTCAAGCCGGGCGAGAACCCTCAAGCCGAGCGAGACCCCTCAAGCCGGACGAGACCCCTCAAGCCGGGCGAGAACACTCAAGCCGGCGAGACCCTCAAGGGGCTGGGGCGTGTGCCGGCCTCGCACCGCACCCGCCCCCTGAAGGAGGGGTCGGGGCGAGTGCCGGCCTCCCGCCGCACTCGCCCCCCGAATAGAGGCCGGGGCGGGTGCCAGCCTCGCGCCGCCCCCGCCTCCTAAAGGATACACCAAGCACTAGCAAGCTAGGCAAATTTTTCGTCCCCCTAGTAGTATATCATGCAGATCAACAATAAATTTGACCCCAAGAGTGCAAAACCCCCTAAAAGCTTACAAATGTGTAGCAAGTCTTGCGCCTGCCTAGGGACCTCACTCCGCGAATACGGGGTTGTACACTTACAGTGGTATTGCGGCTCTCGTAGGCGCGGCGCGACGACATATTTCTTTATAAGAAATATTCTGAAAGCACAAAGTTGCTCTTCGATTGCCAATGGGGTTTACCCCTTCAAATCTTCTCAAAACACTTCTCTAACAGTGGAGGGTTAGGATTTTTGCATTGGAGATAACCCACACTTAAATTGGGAGTTTTCGTTTTTGTTGCGACTAAAATGGAGATTCACTAATTAAATTAGGGCTAAATCGGAAACCTGAACGATAACATGAAAGTAAAATCTAAAATATCAAAGGGGATTCAACATTACCAATAAAGGGTTGTTGAACAAAACCAATCAAAATCAGAAAAGCTAGACCTCGCAAGGGCTGTTGAGGAAAAGGACAGAGATCCTCGATTTTTTACTCCGAGGAAGGAGAGAAAACGAAAGTCTATACCTCTGAAATTGAAATTTTATGAAGCAGCCAAAGAATTAACGAAATAAAAGTTTCTTGCGGTTTACTTGATGCTAATGAAGTGGGAAGGTCTGTTGAGAATCAGAAATGGTGTGGGAGGGCTGTCTAGATGCCTCAGATAACATGTAGATGGCGGTTAAAATGACCGGCAAGGAAACTTGGCTTGGCGCTGGACACTGCCGGCAGAGACAAGAGAGGCGTCAAACATGGATTTTTGGAATGGTGGAAGGGGAAGCCATCGACTGTGAGTGGGGAAGAAAACAACGATATCGTCGATCGGCTGTCACTAGGAATCGCTTACCCGAGTCGACTGCACGAGAGGACTGGGATGGCGGTATCTGTCGAGCCCGACTGAGGTGAAACGAGATATATATAGGAGCGTCGATGCCCTAAAACCCATCTTGCGGGTGAGAAGGTCGTGGGTTACGATTAATATATGAACCGGTCAATCCCCCCTATTTACGAAGATGCCCTTCCTGCCCACAACATTTCTATTTCGATCTTAAACACTCTTATGAGCCTCTAAAACGCGTCGAAAAAATTATACTAACTTCGTTTAAATTACTAATTAGCGCGTAACTACTATTCATAGCAACATCATACCTTGGCATGACATTTGCTTGATCAATTTCGTTCGTGATTGGGCCCTGTAAATTAATTTTATTTTCGCATTAAATTACAGATGTTACAACTTCGATTCACTATTTGAATCAATCTATAATATACCTCATTATTCTGTCAATTATGCTATTCTAAAATACTTTATTCCTGTTAGAAAAGCCCATTTAATCTAGTCTCATTATGTAACATTTATTGTTTTTCTCTCCCCTCTTTAGTCCCACATCATGTATAGGACCTTCTCTCTTTATCTCATCTATATATTTGTACTCATTCTTTGTATTTGATACAAGTGAACATATATACAAGGTTGACTTTTTCCTTCTCTACATGGTATCAGAGCCACCGATTCTCCTTGAGCGGCTTCCCCTTTCTTACCCGCGCGGTCTGTCTTCTGTCCGGTACCCGCTCGGCTTCTTGCGGCCTGCTTTCCTGTCCGCTCCGCTCCTCTTCTTCCGCTTCCTCTTCTTCTCCGTGGTTCCACCTCTCCCCTCAGGCATTTTATAACCTTCCCCTTCTCTCTCTCTTGTTGGGTCCACCTTCACTCTCTCTCCTCCAGACCGCTGTCTCTTGCGGCCTGTTCTCTATCTCTGTGGCCTGTCTCTCTTACGGCCTGGTACAGCTCGCTGCGGCCTGCTGCTCTATCTGCCTCTCTCGCGACCTACTCCAGTTCGCTGCGGCCTGCTATACCTCGCTGCGGCCTACCTCTCTCCCGGCCTGCTTCAGCTCGCTGCGGCTTGCCCTTGCTCGCTGCGGCCCGTTCCTCCTCGCTGCGGACTTCCTCTCTTGCGGCTTGCTCCAGCTCGCCGCGACCCGTCTCTTCTGCGGCCTGCCTCTACTGCGTGTTGGTCCTGGTCGTTACAGTCTCTTATCTCTTTCCTCTTGAGTCTTCCCTACTCACGGTCTCTTCTCTCTGACCGCCGTCGGCCTCCTGTTTCTCGGACCGTTGCTGTACTCAGCCAGACCGCGCGACCTCTTGCCTTCCCGCATTTTGGTCGCAGTCCTCTCCTCTTTCCTTTCCTCGCGGCTTCTCTCTGTCCGCTGCGGCCTGCTCTCTCTACCGGCCTCCGCCTTTGGTCGCGGACTCCTCTCGCAGTTGGTGTCTTCCATCGTGACTGGGCGGTCTCTGCTCTGGTCGCGCGGCCTTCTTTGTTGTCCGGTCTGTTCTCCTAGCCGCCTCTCTTCTCCATGACCTCCTCTGCTGATTCGGTTGGCACAACGGTTCCTCCTGCTGACCGCCCGGCCTCTCTCCCGGAAGTCCGCGATGAGCTTCGTATTACTACAATCTCTCTGACCGGCAAGAAAAATTTTGTGGAAAGGGCACACTCTGTTCGCCGTGTCTTGCAATCCAAGGGGTTCCTTCATCACTTGACTCAGGCCGTTACCGGTATTCCTACTGATGATTGGTTTTGCAATGATGGTCGGGTGCAGACTTGGCTTCTTAATTCTCTTGATGACAAATCTTATCGCAAACATGGTCGTCCTCCTCGTCCGCAGGCCTCTGTTGCTGCCACCGACTCCTCTTCCACTCGTACTGACCTCGACGAGGTTCGTCTTCAGCTCCAGCATCTTCATGGACTGCTTCGCCGCTCACCTGCCTCGGTTGCCTCCGCTGCCTCCATCTCCAATGAAGGTATTGCCTGCCTCTCCTCTGGCCCGCGATGGATCCTCGATTCTGGTGCCACTCATCACATCACCTCTGTTCGGCCGCCTCAGTACTAGTCTTCACCTCACCCGAAGTCATTACTGTGGCCAATGGGGCATCTGTTCCTGTCTCTGGATGTGCTGATATTCCCCTCACCTCTTCTCTGCTTTTGCGCTCGGCTCTTCACGTTCCGGGCTCTCCTTTCAATTTATTTTCTGTTGGTCGCCTTACTACTGATTCTAATTACTCCGTGACATGTACTTCCTCTTCTTTTCTCATACAAGATCAGCAGACGCGGACTATCATTGGTAGGGGGCGGCTGCAGAATGTGCTCTACATTCTTGACGACTCTCCTACTATCCTCGCATCTATCTCCTCTTCGGATTGGCATCGCCGTCTGGGTCATGCTCCTCTTCCCGTCCTCCGGAAGGCTCTTCCAGATGTTTCTCTTCCTGCATTTCAGTGTGACACATGTATTTTGGGCAAACAACCCCGTTCATCTTTTCCTTCTCATTGTACTCGGAGCTCCGCTCCTTTTATTTTGGTACACTCCGATATATGAGGTCCGTACAAAATCACTAGTATTTCTGGCTACCGGTATTTTCTTACTTTTATTGATGATTACTCTCGTATGACGTGGTTGTATCTCCTCCGGGATCGCTCTGAGCTTCCCCGCGTCTTCCGGGCCTTCATACTTGAGACTCGCACTCAGTTCTGTGCACTAATTCGTACCCTTCGTACTAACAATGCGCGTGAGTACACTAGTCATACCTTCGCGTCTTTCTGCTCTGAGTTCGGCATTCTTCACCAAATCTCGTGTCCGTATACTGCACAACAGAATGGTGTCGCCGAGTGCAAGAATCGTCACCTTCTTGATGTCGCCCGTTCCCTTATGCTTCAAATGCGGGTTTCCAAACCGTACTGGAACTACGCGCTCTCCACGGCTTGTTTTCTCATCAACCGTCTCCCTTCTTCCATCCTCCAGTATGCTACTCCCTTCAGCCTCCTCTTTCCCTCCACTCCACCTTTTCCCGTTCCTCCCCGGATTTTTGGGTGTACCTGCTACGTTCACCAACTTGGTCCCTCCACCGACAAGTTGGATCCCCGTGCCGCCAAACATATCTTTGTGGGATACTCGCGCACTCAAAAGGGTTATGTGTGCTATTCGCCTGCTACCCGCAAGGTTACTGTCTCCGCGGATGTCACTTTCCGTGAGGATCTTCCCTTCTTCTCTGATCTGGATATCGCTCCTGCTCCAGACCCCGTCGTTCGTCCTGTCATCCCTGCTCCCCGCTCCTCCTCATCTACTCCTCCTGCCCTACCTCCGGTCCGTCCACCACCACCAGTTATCCGGGTCTATTCTCGTCGCTCTCCTCATCCCATTGCCCCTCTGCAGTCGGCTTCGACCTCTGGTGCTCCGCTACCTGCTGCTCCGGCTCCCGCATCCACCGCTTATCCGATGGCGAATTACGTCTCTCTCCATCGCCTTTCTCCACCTCTTCTTCACTTTGCCACCTCATTATCCTCTGTTTCTGTCCCTAACTCTTTGCAGGAGGCACTTCAACATACAGGCTAGCGGGCTGCCATGGATGAAGAAATGACGGCCCTTTGGGCCAACCAGACCTGGGTCCTGGTTCCCTTACCTCCAGGTCAGCACCCTGTTGGATGTAAATGAGTTTTCGTCATCAAGCATGCTCCGGATGACACTATTGCCCGCCTGAAGGCCTGCCTTATGGCCCGTGGCTTCACGCAACAGGAGGGCCTCGACTATGAGGAAACCTTCTCTCCGGTGGCTAAGCTCAACACCGTTCGTGTTCTTCTCTCCGTGGCGGTGCACCGACACTGGCCCCTTCATCAGCTCGATATCAAGAACGCCTTTTTGAATGACGACCTTCAGGAAACCGTCTACATGCGCCAACCGCCCGGGTTTGAGACCACGGGGGAGTCTCGTGCGTGTCTTCTCAAGAAATCCATCTATGGTCTCAAACAGTCCCCTCGGGCGTGGTTTGACAAGTTCAACAAGGTGGTTCGGGACATGGGGTTCACTCGGAGTTCTGCAGATTTCTCCCTATTCACCCGACACCGGGCCACTGTAACTGTCCTTTTGTTGGTTTATGTTGATGACATATTACTCACTGGGGATGACTCAAAGGGGATTCAAGAGGTCAAACAACGTCTGAGCACTGTGTTTCAGACTAAAGACCTGGGGCATCTTCGCTACTTCCTTGGTCTCGAGATCGCACGACGGCCGGACGGGCTGGTCCTCTCCCAACGGAAGTACTGTCTCGATCTTCTCAAAGACGCTGGTCAGTCTGGTTGCAAGCCAGCTTGTACCCCGATGGAGGCAAATCACAAACTGTGTGCTCATGCTTCTGATGACGATTTGCTTCTTCAGAACCCGGAATACTATCGACGCCTTGTGGGAAAGTTGATCTATCTAACGGTCACGAGGCCGAATATATCGTTTGCCGTTGGGGTTGTCAGTCGGTTCATGCGTGCCCCCCGGGTTTCTCATCTCCAGGCGGTTGAACGGATTCTCCGATACCTTAAGGGAGCTCCGGGTCAAGGGCTGGTTTACAAAACGTCCGACTCGGCTCCCACATTGGTCGCTTATTCTGATGCCGATTATGTCGGTTCCCTGGACGATCGGAGGTCAACAAGTGGGTTCTGTACTTATTTTGGTGGTCATCTCGTTACATGGAAAAGTAAAAAACAAGCCGTGGTCGCTCGTTCCTCTGCGGAAGCTGAATACCGATCGATGGCCTCGGTTGTCTTAGAACTCACATGGTTTGAAAGTCGCCTTACTTACCTGGGAGAAAAACTCCCCTCATCTGCTGTTCTATTTTGTGATAGTCAAGCCGCCATACACATAGCAAAGAATCCGGTGTTTCACGAGCGCACAAAACATATCGAAGTCAACTGTCACTTTATTCGAGAGAAAGTTCAATTAAAGAAACTTGAATTAAAGCATGTTTCGGGCGCTGATCAAGTTGCTGACATTCTCACAAAGGCATTATCAAGTACCCTGTTCTACCAGTGTTTGTCCAAGCTGGGTGCATATGACCTATACGCTCCAGCTTGCGGGGGAGTGTTAGAAAAGCCCATTTAATCTAGGCCCATTATGTAACATTTATTGTTTTTCTCTCCCCTCTTTAGTCCCACATCATGTATAGGATTTTCTTCTCTCTTTCTCTCATCTATATATTTGTACTCATTCTTTGTATTTGATACAAGTGAACATATGTTATGCCCCCACACCCGCTTGGGTTCTCGGGACATAAATACTCGCGGCGGACCAAGGAGCGCGCTCAAAACAACGGGGCTGAACCATCCGGTTCAGCCCCCACTCATTAAATCAGCCAGAAGGGGGGGCCGGCCGGCCCCCCCTCTCCCCGGGTATTTATAGCCCGGGGCTGCTTTGGGAAGGATTCATTGAAGACATATCAGGTTTCTCTCTTCCCTTTCCTCAACCCTAACCCTAGTCTCTCCTTCCTCTCTAGTCTCTCTCTTTCTTTCTTGCACGTTCATATCATTTGGTATCAGAGGCTCCTTCCTGCGACCATGGTGACACGCTCGGAGGCGGAGACCGCACGATTGGATACCCTAGAGGAGAACTACGTAGGGTTGGCGAATTCGGTGGCGGCCATGGAAGGCCGCTTGAACACGTCCACAAAAAACATGGAGGAACGCATGAATGGACGTATGGAGGAGATCAAGGCGTTGTTGATGCAATCGTTGAAGGGCAAGGCGGTTCAAGGCAACGATTCTGAAACCGAGGCGCCACAAAATGTCAACGGAGGATCGGCGGGGTCTGGACACTTCGGTCCCGGCGGAATCGGGACCGATCCGGTCCGCACGGAGCCAACGGGCGCCGGATCGGCCCCCGCATGGATCGACAGCCACCCTGGCTGGTCGACAGTGCCCGAAGGGGCCGGCGGTGGCCGCCCAGGGGGCGCCTACTCCCTCCGCCAGCCAGCGCCCTGGACCGGCCCGCAACTGCCGCATCCGGGCGTGCAGGCCGGGAGCGGGGCAGGCGGACCTTCCGCCGCCCAGGAGGGGACCTCAGGGGACCCTTGGAGGACCCGGGAGGCCACAGTAGCTCCCTTGAGACCACCGGGGGCTGTTGACGCCCATTTCGGAGGAAGAACGGGCCTTCTACCGACGCCACAGCACGTGGGGGGGGGGCCGATGAGGTTTGGGAACGACGAGACATGGCCCGAGCCGCTACGCCGACAGGGATTTCCAGGCGGGGGACAGCAACGGGGCGGCGGCCAAGGGGGAGCAAATTTCCATGACCCTTTTGGCCGACCACAACACGGACCGGAGTTCAACGGGAGACATGGGGATATGCATCAACGACCCTACATGCCCCCGAAGCGAACTCGCATGAATTTCCCTAAGTTCCGCGGCGGGGATGCCTTGGAATGGGTGCAAAAGGCGGAGTTATTTTTCACTTATCAAGAGATACCGAATGATCAGTGAGTGCAGCTGGCCTCTTTCCATCTGGAAGAGGACGCATATCAGTGGGCTCAGTGGTACATACGGGCCTACGGATACGCAACATGGGCGAATTTTGTGGAAGGGTTCGTGGCACGTTTCGGGCCGTTGGAGTACGAGGATGTGGAGGCCACGCTACAGAAACTCCGTCAGAAGGGCACAGTGATGGAATATCGAGCGGACTTCGAGAAGCTAGCAAATCGGGTTAATTGGGAAGAGAAGACACTCCTCAGTTGTTTCATATCCGGCCTGCGGGACCATTTGAGGGATGAGGTCCATGCATATATGCCGCGCAGTCTAAGCCATGCCATCAGTCTGGCCCGCATACAGGAGGAGCGCTTCAGCCGTCAGAGAAGTCGGTCCCCACCAAGGGTCCCGCCCGCCCCAGCAACATGTAGAAGGGAGCAGGCACCGGCAGCCCGACCGACAGTGACGCGACTTACTTGGCCTGAACTGCAGACCAGGAAGGAGAAAAGATTATGTTTTAACTGTGACGAGAAATACGCACCGGGGCATCGATGCCAGAAGGTTCAGGTCTTCATGCTGCGGGAGGAGGACGAGGAGGAGGACTACCCGAGCCTCGAAGCCGAGGAGGAGTTGGATCTGGCCGAGTTTGGCGTTTCGATTCAGGCCATGAAGGGATGTGTGGCACCCACCACTGTGAGGATCAAGGGAAGGATTGGCAAGGAAAGAGTCACCATTCTCATTGATAGTGGGAGCACCCACAATTTCATCAACCCTGAGGTGGCGCTGAAGACAGGACACCCCGTTGACAGGAACGCGGCGTTCCAGGTGATGGTTGCGGATGACAGCAAACTGCGGTGCGAAGGGGCACTGAAGGGCGTGGAGATACATCTTACAGGATATGTGTGCCGCACCGACGTCTACCTCCTTCCGATAAAAGGGTCTGATATGGTACTTGGGGTACAGTGGCTCCGCCAACTGAGGCGGGTGACCACGGACTGGGATCGCATGACACTGGAGTTCACGCAGCAGGGGACGGATTACTGTTTGCACGGTATCCGATCCGCCCCTCTCAAGGAGATCTCCCTACGAAGCCTGCAGAGACTGGAGGAGCAGGGTAGTATGATGGCCATGATACTCGGAGTGGCGGCAGGAGGGGCCGACACGCAGGTAGCGTCGGACCCGATACAACTGCTTTTAGCTCAGTTTGAGGACGTCTTTCAGGAGCCGCACACTCTGCCTCCCTCGCGTTTCCGGGATCACCAGATACAGCTGAAGGCAGGGACAGACCCTACCAATATTCGTCCTTACCGCTACCCGTATGTTCAAAAGGCGGAGATCGAGCGCAGCGTACGGGAGATGCTAGCGACATGCATTATTCGGCCCAGCACCAACGCGTTCTCTTCTCCGATCATCTTGGTCAAGAAGAAGGATGGCTCCTGGCGATTCTGCGTCGATTACCGGGGGCTGAATAGCTCCACCATCAAGGACAAGTTTCCCATTCCTATGATTGAGGAGTTGCTGGATGAGCTGCATGGAGCGAGTCTGTTCACCAAACTGGACCTCCGGTCCGGTTATCATCAAATTCGGATGAAGGAAGAGGATGTCCACAAAACAGCGTTCCGCACCCACGACGGTCACTACGAGTTCTTGGTGATGCCGTTCGGGTTGGCCAACGCTCCTTCCACCTTTCAGGCTGTGATGAACGAGATCTTTCGACCACTACTTCGCCGGTATGTCCTGGTATTTTTTGATGATATACTAATCTATAGCAGGGCTTGGGACGACCATTTGGAGCACGTGCGACATGTCCTCACCGTACTGCGGGAGCACCGGCTATTCGCCAAAAAGTCCAAGTGTTCTTTCGGACAGAGCTAGGTCGAGTATCTGGGGCACCTTGTGTCCGCCCGGGGGGTCCAGGCAGACCCACAGAAGATTGCGAGTATGGTGTCCTGGCCCCAGCCCACGACGGTGCGAGCCTTGCGTGGCTTCCTCGGGCTGACGGGGTATTACCGCCGTTTTGTGAAGGACTACAGCAAGATTGCTCGACCTCTGACACAGCTGTTGCAGAAGGATGCGTTCCAGTGGAGCATCGAGGCAGACGACTAGACGAGGCCTTTCGGGCTTTAAAGCAGGCCATGACCACTACACCGGTGTTGGCGCTGCCGGATTTTACCAAGGGATTTGTGGTGGAGACTGATGCTTCGGGCGTCGGCCTCGGGGCAGTCCTGATGCAGGAGGGCCGCCCGCTCGCTTACTTCAACAAGGCCTTGGCCCCACGGACGCTGGGGCTTTCAACGTACGAGAAGAAGATGTTGGCAATTATACATGCGGTCGCGATGTGGCGACCCTATCTTCTGGGACAGCACTTACAGGTCCGTACGGATCACCAAAGTTTGAAGCACTTCCTGGAGCAACGCTTGGCGTCTCCACTGCAGCAGAAGTGGTTGACCAAGTTGATGGAGTATGATTACGAGATTGTGTACAAGCAGGGCAGAGAGAATGTGGTCGCCGACGCACTCTCCCGCCTACCTGAGAGCTCCCTCTCTCATGTGTCGGGGCCAGTGATCACCACCTTGGACGAGATACATGCAGCGGTACTCCAGGACCCCGAGCTACGCACCATTGTCGAGGCACTACAGCAGGGTCAAGCTACGGAGCCGGGCTACCATCTTCAGGGCCAGCGGCTGTACTTCCAGGACAGAGTAGTCATCCCCTCCGCGTCGCCATGGCGGACGACGATGATGCAGGAGTTTCACGCTTCACCCACAGGCGGTCACGCAGGGATTCTCCGGACACTTCAGCGGCTCCGAGCAAATGTCTTCTGGAAGGGGATGCGTCGCGATGTCCAGCAATTTGTACGGGAGTGTGAGATTTGCCAGAGGCAGAAGTACGAGACCACATCACCGGCTGGGCTTCTTACGCCGCTCGAGATCCCGCACCAGGTGTGGGACACCATTTCCATGGATTTCATTGACGGGTTGCCCAAGTCCCAAGGCAAGTCCGTCATCCTGGTGGTGGTAGACAAGCTTTCCAAGTATGGTCATTTCCTACCATTGAGCCATCCATACACGGGGGAGACAGTTGCAGAGTTATTTGCGCGGGAGATTGTGCGCCTCCATGGCCTTCCACGTTCCATCATTTCCGACAGGGATCCGGTCTTTATCAACAGTTTCTGGAGGGAGCTCTTTCGGCTCCAAGGCACTACGCTACGTATGAGCACAACCCACCATCCCCAGACGGACGGACAGACAGAGGTCCTCAACAGGGGGGTGAAGACCTACTTACGATGTTTTGTGATGGACGAGCCACGCACGTGGACCCGTTGGTTGCATTGGGCGGAATACTGTTACAACACGTCCTTCCACACCGCCGACAAGGTCACCCCCTTCGAGGTGGTATACGGCCGCCCTCCCCCTACCTTGAGTTCTTATGAGCCCTCCAGCGCCGCTCTCCCAGCCGTGGAGCGGACACTTCAGGATCGGGATCGCACTTTAGCCGTACTTCGAGACAATCTGCGGGTTGCTCAGGACCGCATGAAGGCACAGGCCGACAAGCACCGTACCGAGCGGGAGTTCGCAGTGGGTGATGAGGTTTTCCTTAAGCTCCAACCTTACCGCCAGCTGTCAGTTTCTCGGAGGATGAATCAGAAACTCGCCCCACGTTACTACGGGTCATTCCGCATTCTACGTCGGGTGGGCCCAGTGGCCTACACCTTGGATCTCCCAGCGGGGTCCCGCATCCACCCGACATTCCATGTCTCTGTTTTGAAGAAGAAGCTCGGGGCTTCCGTTCGGGCCAGCCCTTTCCTCCCCGAGGCGGCCAGCACGGGTGAGTTACGGCCGTCACCAGAGGCCATTTTGCTTACCAAATGGAAGAAGTCGGGCACGGAATATCGACCATCGGTACTCGTCAAATGACGGCAGTTGGATGCTGGGCACAACTCATGGGTCGACTTGTTGGAGTTCCGCGAGCGGTTTCCGGACTTCCACCTTGAGGACAAGCTGGTGCTTGATGGGGAGGGGAATGTTATGCCCCCACACACGCTTGGGTTCTCGGGACATAAATACTCGCGGCGGACCAAGGAGCGCGCTCAAGACAACGGGGCTGAACCATCCGGTTCAGCCCCCACTTATTAAATCAGCCAGAAGGGGGGGCTGAACCACTCCGGTTCAGCCCCACTTGGGGGGGCCGGCCGGCCCCCCCTCTCCCCGGGTATTTATAGCCCGGGGCTGCTTTGGGAAGGATTCATTGAAGACATATCAGGTTTCTCTCTTCCCTTTCCTCAACCCTAACCCCAGTCTCTCCTTCCTCTCTAGTCTCTCTCTTTCTTTCTTGCACGTTCATATCAACATATATATAAGGTTGACTTTTTCCTTCTCTACAATTTCCTTAAACTCTCATTTAATTGAAAAGTTATCTTTCAATCATCTCAGTTTTTTTTATATTACTACCACTCTTTAATTTTGTAAGAACCTAAATATTCAAACAAAAAATTTATGTTTATTCTCTTTGAATTTGATTATTATACGGGTGCACCCCTCTTTATATCGAATAGATGAGGTGAGAGAATGTGCAACAAACTATATGAGACTAAATACTTCGGGCGGTTACAATACAAGTAACCGCCTGGACTACAACAGGTAACATGACAAATCAATCCACACCGGGCAGTTACACATGAGTAACCATCTGGCCTTTGTGCAAAGGCTACAACCATCAACACCTGGTGCTTACACATGGGTAACCGCCCGACCTTCTACAATCAGTCAACATTGGGCGGTTACACATGGTTAACCGCCCGACCTTTATAAAGATTACTTCAACAAATTTAATCATTGTATACTCACAATCAATCTCTAATTATACTCTGAGACTCATAAGTTATGTCTAAAAATGATAAAAGTTATTAAATTTTGCAAGTGCCACTTCATGTAATTTCTAAATTACTTCTTTGGATTGCCATGTGAGTCTTTGGATATTCTTGGTAGAGGCCCTTAAGAACTTTATCAGTGGGATCTTCCTTTTTGTATAATTCATTGTCCATCCAAGCTTTTAAAGTATATAATTCATCATTCCAATGTTTTATTTTGCACTTATGGATCACATAAATAATAGTTCATGTATGCTTTTGATTTCTATATCCCCACTTATTTTTTCATGATATGTGATTCCATTCATGATATGCATATTCCTTTTTGCTGAGGGTTCCTGGTTAGCATCTCATGCAGAGGTAGTTGAAGTTGCTACAATTTTTCTAATCTCCCTCGTCATCATCATCATTGTTATTTTCCTAATTATTTGGATTGGTTTTAGAATTCTTATTTTCCTTCTATTTTCAAAGAGGACTCCTTGAGGTGTCAAACCAATTAGACGCAAACCAATTTGATTTTATTCGTCTAACCTCAAGTTTTACTTCTTAATCCTTCATCACATTTGTTCCTATCTTTCATAGTACATCCTCGTACCAATAAATTATATTTTCAATTACCTCATCTTCAATAACTGTCTTTAGCTATTCCTCTCATATAATCATTCTTTAATTTGTTCTTTCAAATTTTCCACATATCCATCATCACATTCTTATTTCTTTCAAGGCCAACTTAGCTATTAACTTATTTTTGTTGCTCTGCATTTGGATTCGACCAACATCTAATGTGTAATTGCATCTTTATGAATTTTCCTTTAATTATCTATAACCACCTCTTATTGCAAGTGACCTCTCCATTTTAGCTACCCAACACTTTGTAAATTCTATCATCATATATATCTATCTCTATTTATTTTGTATAATAAATCCAAGATACCAAAACCTTTCGTACCGAAATGTCACTGTTGCTGGTAAACCTGTAGAACATCGTTAATCGTCAGAGGAGCGATTGGAGGTGAGGATGATGAAGGAGATACTACGGAGCTGGAACCGTGGCTGCCTAAGCCGGGTTTGCTCTGGGAGAGAGACCTACCACAATCTATTTACAAGGGACAAGTGGAGAGACTAATTTATGCATACTTCATTCCACCAACATACTCATAATGACAACCACTAACTTCTTAACTCCCAACTACAAATACATAAGACAACAATTAATAAAACACAATTAATAAAAGATAACATGATAGAGTCCTACTTGATTAAAAGACAACATAATAATTGTGCATGAAGTTTGTTATATCTCTCCCGTCGTTCAAAATGAGCTTGTCCTCATGCTCAAAGGAGATTGAATTCGGGCTTACTTCACCCAATTTTCTCATCATCCGAGTCCTCCACACCCAGATAAAAAAGCTCTTGCAGTGATGTCTGCGAGTATAATGCTCATCAGAGCTATACAGTAATCCTTTTGTATGTCGGTCAGACATATCCACGACGAGACATTCATTAGGTATGTAGGGTTTGGGTACCCTCAGGTTGTTTGTCTCGAGTCCTTGTGATTGTGGTTATATAGGCACCCTGATCCAACTTAAGTCGATGTTAGCACTATTTGGCTAAACTCATAGCAGTCGCCAAGTCTTGAGGATCCTCAAATTTGATGTCCAGTCACAGTTGTTCACGAAGCCCAAGCATAAAGATGACGACCTGCATCTCTGGGGGCATCGTAACGCAAGAGATAAGCAATTGAAATTGTTCTAGATATGCATCCACATATTCTGTTTGTCAAAATGCAGTGTGTGCCTGAGGGATTGCTATGAATGGGAGCATTGAATCGCATGTTGCAGAGTCTCTTGAAGACCTCCCAAGTTAGCCTTGGTTGTTCGACGTGCAAACGAGCGAGCTATAGCTAAGTTGAGAAAGTGAATGGATGCCAGATTAATCAATTCCACTGCTAGTGTTTGTTGGTGGTCGAAAAATTGCTTGCTCCTTGTGAGCCATCCCAATGGATCTATCTTTCCATCGTAGGTGGGAAAAATCCAACGTAGTGCAACCTGTAACGAGCAACAATGCGAGCTTCCCGTCGTACACAAATTGGTGGCGCAGTGTGTCGCGGGGTAGAATAGGTCCCTGACTTCTAATGGTCTGGTTCTTTGCATGCATTGTAATAACTTGGACAGCTAGTGCGAGACCTCCGAGCCTGGTCTGAATAGCTGTAAGAGTTTCTTGGCACTGTCTTTCTGCATTAACGCAATAAGCTGAGTAATTTATTCTGGGGAGTTCCTTATGTTGCGAGAGAAATGAGAAAGAGAGCTAGTGACATGTCGATTTGAGTCCCTGGGGACGAATGGGGATGGCATGCGCGAGGTGCTTCGCGATCCATGACACTTTCCTATGTTGAATTCAATTAATAACTCAATTTTTGCTGCACTGGAGGTGGCGTGCCACTCGATGAGCAGGATGGCTGGCTTAACAATGCACAGGGCTCAAAATAGGCAGCCACAGTTTAATTAATGTTTTGATATCAAGTTGTTACAGGAAAACCTATAAAATGCCGGTAAATGTGGAAGGGTCGGCCGAAGCCGAGAACGACGGAGGAGATACTACGGAGTCAGAACTAAGCGGGGTCTACTCGAAGAGATAGATAGAGAGAGAGAGAAAGAGAGAGAGAGAGAGCTCTCACAATCTCTTTATAAGGGGAAAGTGGACAGACTAATTTATGCATACTTCATTCCGCCAACATATGCCTTCGAATATGCTTACAAGACTCATAATGATAGCCACTAATTTTCAAACTCCCAACAACTTATAAATAAAAGACAACCGTTAATAAAACACAATTAATAAATCCCGGCTGGAATAAATGATAACATAATAACTAGGCGTAAAGCCTGTAATAGTCACCTCATCTTTTAATATTGATTGATATTTGTTAGTATCAGATCCTTTTAATTACATTTCATATACACAATTTTTGTTACTATTTATAGTCCATTTAATTTCAAAATATTTTCTCCATTATTCTAACAGTCCACTTTTGTCCAGTAGTTGTCTCACGGATTATAACTATATCATTTACTATAAGCTTATATGCAGCACTTCACTTGATATATTATTTGTAATCACCCAATAACTAATGGAAAAAAGAGTATGCTCTCAATGTTGACTCTTGATATAAACCTACTATAATTGAAAACTCTTTAATCTCGACACAACTGCTACACTAGTTAGATATCATACATATTTTCATGTACTTTAACATTCATTTGAAACAAAATCATTTCTTTCTTAATTCATCCCAAATCAATTTTATGACTTGGATCAAATTTATGTTCTCATGGTAAGTAAAAAACCATAGATCTTGGCTATACCTATTATATTTTATCATTAACTATTTTAATGCAAAATCACTTTATGGTACATCTTCTATCATAAACCAAATTAACATAATTTTTCCAAGGCTCGTGTTCCATGACATTCTTCCATACATTGTTGTCTGATCATAAGTTTGACGCCTTTGTTAGTACTTGAACGTCTTATTTTTCTTAAATATTGACTTAAAAATGCTTAATGTCTAAACATTTAACATCCTCTTAGTCTTCAAAATCCTATTAAAATAATTATTCACCATATCACCAACCCTTCAAAATCTTATGAACATCTCACCTAGTCACCTTGACCTGAAGCTTTATCTTGATGCATTTTTTATACATGCATGCTCCCACTATTCGCCATGAGCAGGCAGCGTATCGTGTACTGAGACACCTCAAGAAGTCTCCAGGATGTGGTCTACTATTCTCTGCAAACCAACCTTTGGATATTAAAGTTTTTACAGATGCTGATTGGGCCGGCAGTCAAGACGACAGGAAGTCCACCACTGGCTATTGCTCATTTGTGAGCGGAAACCTTGTATCGTGGAAAAGCAAGAAACATAATGTTGTGGCTCGCTCAAGTGCGGAAGCAGAATGTAGGGCTATGATGCAAGGAGTATGTGAGGGTTTATGGTTGAAGATAATTCTCCAAGATATGAGTCTTCAGGTGAACATGCCGGTCACTATCTACTGCAACAACACGACCGCCATCAGTGTTGCTCATAATCATGTTCAACATGATAGGACGAAACATGTTGAGGTGGATCAACATCAATTGGACAAGGGAAACATATGCACTTCATTCGTGAATTCACAGGACCAACTTGCCGACGTATTTCCCATGGGGTTAAGCCATGACAACTTCATGAACAATACAAGCAAACTGGGAATGATCGAAATATATTCCCAACTTGAGGGAGAGAGTTGAATATGCGTATTTTAGGCATCTTTATTATATTATTGTTTTCCTTATTAGCTCACGTGTTTTTTTTACGCAGTGTGTATCCCATAAATATGTATTCTCTATCCGGTTTAGGGCATTGAAATAAGAATCATTCCTCTTCTAAACTCATAGTGGGTCTACCACCCGCCTAGGTCCCACGATCACCGCATCTTCCTACTCACGAGAATGATGCTGGTAGCAGTCGACGTCGACACTCGCAATTGTAGAGCTCGCATGGGTCGTTGAATCAGGTGTCGCAACATCGGAAAGGTTTCATGCTCGTTGGAGAGAGCTCGCATTGTCAAGGCTCACAAGGCATAAATGTCGAAGGCTTGCAGGAAAGCTTGCAAGAAGGCCTGCGTGATGGTCTAAGTTGGAAGGCTTGCGGGAAGGCGTCGGTGCGGAAGGCTCGCAGAGGCATTGATGTGAAAGTCATGGGACTCACGATCAAGCGGGTCTGGAAAATAAAAATAAAAAAACCAGCGGAACCGTTTATTTTTCTCCCCAAGAAGTCGATGACTCGACCATGCTCAACGAGGAGAAAAAAAGAGCAGCAAAAAAATGTCTAACTCTGATAGCAAGTTGAGAAGTGGAGAAAATATTATTTTCAATCTAACCAAAAAAGTATTATATGACGCCTCTATATATACACAAAAGAGGAGAACCCATACCAATTTAGAGGTGTGAGAGTAAAACAATAAAAAGACTTGGGACTTTATAATGGGCCCTTACAATGAGTTTAGTTCAACTTGGATTTCATTGAAGGATTGTCATGCTTGAAGGGCAAATCCTTTTATTCATGGCGGTGGATCGCTTTTCCGAAGGAGCACACTAAATAACCCTTGAGCTATCCTTATACAATGGTTACACATGGTTTCTTTGAGCACATCGTGCACATCCATGGGATTTCTGAGATCATCGTCTCACTCAGCTATGCAGGCATATTCTAGCGGGAATTGATCCGCCTCAACAGTATCGAGCTAGCCTTCTCCACGTAACGCCCGCAGTCCAACAAACAAACAAATATTGTAAGCAAGACTATGGAAATGCACTTGAGATGCTTGGTGAGGTATAACCCAAAGCCTTGGGTGACTCGCTTGGCATGAGCCTAAGTATTGTTACAACAGCTCTGATAATTATACCACATCCCATACTCCGCTTATGAAAATACTGTTTAATGATATACATTTAATTTTGTTGCTTGGATTAATAGAATTGTATATTTTTCCTGATATCTATTATTAATAGTACTATCATTATTATTACTATTATTATTTAATTATCTTGAATTAAACCTTCTTTGCTTCCTATAGGTTCTTGCTTTGGTTGGAGACCAGCTTGATTATGGCGAAGACATATGCGGCATCGTTCTCAGCATCCGATTCAATGAGGACATTCTAAGCATCTGGAACCGCAACGCATCGGACCACCAGGTCGGGACTCTCGCATTTTCGATAGCCTTCTCGTGTTAACACTCACATTCTCCCTTTGCATTTTCCACGGCCATCTCGTGTTGACACATTTCTGTATTAAAACAGGCTGTGATGGTTTTGAGGGACTCGATCAAGCGGCACTTGAAGCTTCCGCTGAGCTATATTATGGAGTACAAGCCACACGATGCCTCTCTCCGCGACAACTCATCATACAGGAACACTTGGTTGCGAGGCTGAGCTGAATCCGCTCGCAGTTTTGGGGGCTGTTGATCTGTTTAATGGATCCGTGTGAAGATGGGCGAAACGACCCTTCCTTTTATTATTGAATATGAATCAAAGGCAGTGTGGTCATTTTCGAGCAGGTATCTCGAACTATTTCGGCTGGCATGAAATCTTGTCTCATCAGTATTTTGCAACTTCACATGGTTTAGTTTTTCATTGAGCAATAGTAAGGATTTGGGAGATTAGAAGATATTGTGGTTGTTTTATTTTGTATTACTGGTGAAGAGTTGTTTATCGGGACGAATAGAAGAAGGAACACTAATGAGTCAACCTAGAGGGAAGCCTATAAAAAGGCGCTCGCCTTGCTACGCACCCGTTCACCCGTCTTATGATATCTCCTTAACCTCTCCTTTTCAAATTGTTTATTTGAAGAAATTGAAACCCTCCCCTCTAAGGCTTCGTTTGGTTTGGCATTTTTACTCCAATAAGTTTGAACAATAATGTCAACGTCATAGAATATATGTACAATGATTTGAACTAGTTTTTAACTTAAAATGGATGAAGTTCCTTGGTGAAGCCAGACATTCACCAACAATGATTCATAATCATCTTGTTTATGGCTGTCACCACCATGCCAAATGGAGCCTAAGGCTCCGTTTGGGGGGACTTATTTTCAGCGGTCAAGCGGTTACGACCGCATGTACCGGACCTTAATTAAGATCCGGTACATGCGGTCGTAACTGCTTGACCGCTGAAAATAAGTCCCCCCAAACGGAGCCTAAGTTTGCAAAATTATAGTTTACATCCGTATATCTTTTGAAATTACAAAATCCTTCCTTCCCGGTGAGTTTTCATTTCATAACCTGCATACACAAAAATAGCCCTTGGTTGAAAGTGCCGGGGGAGATTTTGTGCATGCATGTTAGGAAGTGTGAAGTTTGGGTAATTACTAATACTATGGAATGAAGAAAATATGCCGTGCCTGAAAAGAACAGCAGTTTCTAACTTGAAATTATATATTTAATTCTCAGTTTTGCACAGCGGTAGCGGGCCTGAGCGCGCCCAATGATCCCGAATTGTCATTCGTGAATGATCAACCTCTATCTTTGTATTCCCATTTAAGTTCAAAATGAGATTTTTTTACTCAACAGTTTCTTATGACAGCGGTGTTTAATCCAAACGATCACTTAATTGTGAACGTAATGATGATGAATGCCAAACACCGAAAGCCAAACGGCGGGTCGTGAATGCAACCGTTGTCTGTTGATGCTTTGCAGATTAAAATACAGCCTCAACGAAAGCTATTGGACACATGAAAATTGACAAATGAAAGTGTCATCCCACCAAATGCCTTACCATTTTTAGTTTGAAATAATAATAATAGTATTATTATTATCACTTGTTAAGTGCATCCTAAGCATCCATTAATGATATTTTTTCAATTCAAAAATTCGTATGAAAAAACATATTATATACAATTATATATGTAATCTCTATTTCAAGGCACAGTGCAAGAGGAGACCCAAGTGCAAGCAAAGTCTGGGTCAATTGCCCTGCTCAGGTCTGTCTGAATCATCCGAACTAGGCCAGACCCAGGGCCCTCTTTTGAGCTGCAGGCAATCGACATCAGACAAGCCTGGTGCCAGCTAGGGCAAGGGCCCGAACAGGTTGTAGGCCCGGGCCTGGCCCGATTTTGGAAGCAAAGCAGCTCGGCTGTGCCAAGTGGCAGCTGCTGTGCTGCGGGAGCCTAGCGCTTGGCGCCGATTCCCCGTTAAACTGATTGAAAGAAAAAAATAATTTATTTTCATAATATAGATGAAACTTAGTTTAGTAATATAAGACTTTAGGCTTTAGTAGTAATAAATAACTTAGTTATGTAAAACAAGGCTTTATATTACGCCCTAACCGTATCACCTAACTTGCGTGCTTAGACTAGTGTATTATATTATATAAATAAAGTATTTGGAGAGTATACACTTGAGCTAAAACATAAATGTATAGCGTGAATCGGATTTTGACAATTAAATGTTTCTCATTCGAAAAAGTAATTAACATGAAAATTGTAAATCTTTTCGAGATTTATAACCTTCATGTTAGATCATTTTTTTCAAATGAAGCCATTTAGGCCCTCCAAAAAAGTCACTTCCGCAATCGGTAGTCCGTACAACTTTTTGACGTGACTTTTTTGGAGTCCAAATTGAGGCCCTAAACATGATTTTATTTAAAAAAATAATTTATAATTTTCATGTTAAACACTTTTTCAAATGAAAAAAAATTGATGTTCCATAATCCGCGCTAATTTTAATCAAGATAGCACGGCCTAACTGTAAGTTTATCCATAAAAAATAATATATATATTATTTTAGTAAGAAGATAGACAGTAAAATATAAAGTAATGTAATAAAAGTAAATTATACTACTTTAAAATATAAAGGCATACTGGAAGCTTAGATTAAAAATATAACGAGATAATTTAATTAATATAATATGATAATTAATAATATAAAGCCATAATTAATTAAATATAAGCGATAATTAATAATTGGACGTCATAATTTAAATATGAGTTGAGTAATAATTTTGAATATTATTTTTAAACCACGGTGACACTGGAAGTTACGTAAATAGAATCTCAGTTTTAAAAAATATTACTTTGAAATTAAAATTTTAAAATTTTCAGACACTGCAAAGGTGGGATTCCAAATACACTTTCTGTGTGGGTCCATATAATTTACGATTTTTCATTGGTTGTCCTGAACATTATTTCTCCTCGGGATTCCGAAAAAAACTTTTTTTCGCTAAGCAGCATGTTATCTCCCGGGTCCGGGGGTGGTGCAGTGCAGGAAATGCACTGCACCGTGCAGTGCGCGAGATCTGACGGGTGCGAGTGCATCTCAGCACGTGCCGATATCCGTGCACGCTTTGATCTCTCGTGTACTGCTTTGAGATATGTGCCCTGAGATGTGCACGCATCTCAACGCACTCGCATCCATTAAATTACAATTTACGGTAAAGTACAGCGGATCTCGTACGTTCGATTTACTGCACATTATCTCCAGGTACAGAAGTAAAAAGTAAAAACTCAGCGTGAAGGGTGCAAAATCACAATCAAACGACGATAGTTTTGCGTGATTTGAAAAACGAACGCGGGCAGGCGGTGTGGATGGCCCCACTGGCCAAGTCAGACTTGACAGCATCTAATTAACCTAATTAATCACATCATTAACTATAATTTACTATTTAGCTACTGATTTACTAATTTTTACTCCAGGGTCGTTAAAAGGTCCAGCGGAGGACAGCTTGCTGCTGTATTCCTTCCTTCTCCTCCTCATCATCCTGCAAATCGTTTCCGCGGCACCCTACTTCTTCCCGAGAACGAAGACGATTTAGGGTTTCGTTTCTTGGATCAGAGAACCGGGGCGTACAGAAATGAGGGAGATCATCAGCATCCACATAGGCCAGGCGGGGATTCAAGTGGGCAACTCTTGCTGGGAGCTGTACTGCCTCGAGCACGGGATCCAGCCCGACGGCCGGACTCCGAGGTAAACCCCGATCGTCGTTGTTTTTTCCTCGTAGAACCCTTAGGATTAGCCGATTAGGTGGGTCGGACTGTTTTTTTATTTTTATTTTGCCCGGGATCACGGTCTTCTTTCTCTACTTGTCGGCGGACATTTGAATTAGGTTAATGCCGGGAAATTAGTTTTTTATTGTTTTGTCTATTTCACGGGAATCGATACTCGAGGTTTTGAGTTGACGAATCACCATTTTTTGCGGATAATGTTTTTTTTTTCTGTGGGTTTTGCCCCATTTGGTTTGCAAGTAGGTATTCAGATCCTCTACAAATTACTGTGGTAATTGTAAAAGTGCAATTGCATAACTCTACTCTGCATTCATTAATCCTTGTACTTTTTTTTTCAAATCTCTCCACATTTTGGAGGATTCAATGTGGAAGGCATGGGTGGGATTAGGTTTGCTAATGGGTCATGTTCGGGTCAATTCGACTACCATGATGATTCGATCAAAAGGTTTCAAATTGGGTTTGAGATTTGGAGTAGGTCGTGTATTAGCCAAATATTATCCACAACCTTTGTTAGATAACTGATAATTTTTTTTTATGTATGGAGATATTAATTTGTTAAGAAAATGGGGTTCAGGCTTTGGCATTGCGGATTTTGGTTATTGAGGATTCGCAGTAGAGGCGTTAAGAGAGAAAGCTGCTGCAGGAAGGTAACGAAGCGTGAAGGAATTTATGATTTGGTTCTTCCCATTTCAGGGTTACTGAGGCTTAGAAAAAATGAGTTTAGATATTTCTTCAAAAAGATAGTTTTAGCAGCAATTTTTAGTTAATTTTATTGGATCTTAATCATGTCGGGTAGACTTGAACTAGATGTGAGCTGGTTGGACATTAACAGATTGTATCTATAATCGGTTCGCTTGTTGGGTGGGAAAATTTGGTCAATTTTCTATGTTTTTGAGATTTTGAATTGGATTTTTTTCTTCTTTGGATAATTGCTCATAGGTTTTGAAGTATTGGCTGTTATTTTTCTTATTTGGATAATTTGGGTAGATTTTGCCTTTAAAAGTTAGTACTTTGATTGGCTATTTCGGAATCAATCTTGCAATTGAGTATAATATGCTCGAGTTGGTGCATTATGTTGATTAGCAATCAAAAGTTTCTCCTTTATTGGTTTAACACTCTTCTTGGGAGTTAAGATGGGTAGAAAATAAGGGATTTGGGTGATGAGAATGTAGGAGAAATAAAAAAATGAAGGTTATTTCCATTTTTATTGAGAGCTCTAATAGAGAAAATAAATTATTCATTTCATTTTTTGTTGAGTTCAACAAATTGAAAAGAAATATTACAAGTGATTTGATACTTGTTCTTGTTTAGATGTGATATCATTCTAACCTTAGTTGCTTACAAGTTATTTAGATTAATTCAAAATGTAAATTAATATTCGATCTCTAATTAGATTATAAACTACTCAAAAGCTTCATTTTTCCCAACTAAACTTATTACTTAATAATTAGCTTATATAAATATCATAATCCTTTCATCTAGATTCACTTTAATCCTGTCAAGTGTTGTTCTTGTTTTCCTTCTTTCTTGATAATTTATTGTGCTTTTTTCTTCATTATCATTATATATGACATCTATATTTTTGTTTAGAAAATTAGTATGCTGATGAACTATTAAAAAAATGTTATTTGACAGTGATACAACAGTTGTTTCCCATGATGCCTTCAATACCTTCTTCAGCGAGACAGGCTCCGGTAAGCATGTCCCAAGAGCAATATTTGTTGATCTTGAGCCAACCGTCATAGATGAGGTGAGGACTGGTACTTATAGGCAACTCTTCCATCCCGAACAGCTCATCACTGGGAAGGAAGATGCTGCAAACAACTTTGCCCGAGGACATTACACAGGTACTATATGGCACAATGTTATTTAAATGCAGGGTTGCAGATGTCAGGATATCGGGAGCACATCGGTTTGAGTTTTCATGTTGGTTTTAATATGTCGGGGGATATATTTGAGATATTTCATATATCGAGTTTTAATATTTAAATATATATTCATAATTATACATACATATAATCATTTTAATTTAATTTATATATGTTGATATATTAATAATTTAACATTTATTGAAATTCTAAATATATCAAATTAGTATAATTATTTTATGGTATATAAATAATAACGGTATAACATGAGAAAGAAAGCCAGAGGAAGTAGAAAACTCGAAAGTCGTTGACAACAATCAAAGGGAAGGAATCCCTAGTCCAAAATCCAAAGGTTAGGCATAACGAACGTGAGTATGGAAAAAAGCCAATGAAAGCAGGAAGTGAGTCGAGAGCTAAGTCACAAAACAACCTAGACAATAAAACAATTTCGTTTTTATTGTCTATTAAACCATATACGCTAAATAAAATAAATTAATAAAAATCATTTGATATATTTTCGGAATATATCGACCCACGTATCGATCAATAGCTGTCAGCTGAAATATCGGTTGTTATGTCGGCTAACATGTCGTACATGCCGACCGATATCTACAACAATGTTTAGATGTCAATGTTATTAAGATATAATTATCCATCATGTGCTATGTATTTAGTTCATTGTTATTATACTTATAGGCATCTAGGACTGTTTTAAAACTTGCGCTTTGTTCTTTCACAATTTTTTCGCTCGTTGCTTTGCAGACATTATCTGCCTCACTAGTTCCCGTAATTTTGCTAGTTTTGGGGGTTCAGTTTTGGTTTAAATTTGTTATGTTTTTTATTACACATTTAACTATGTTTTTAAGATATAAATGAATGAGAATTATCTAATCTCGGGACAAGTTATGTTACCTATGACATTTGGTGGGTTCATTACGAAATAATTACATTAAAACTTTGATGAATCCTCAAAGCTGTAAATTTTCCAGAGTTATGTACCAGATTCGCAAGTTTCGACCAAAACTCCTAAAACCAACCGAAATGTAAAATATTAACTAGTTTCGGGCCTGTTACAACAACACTCTATTTGAAACCATTAAAATCTAAGAAAAACTTAAAATTATGATATAGACAGCCTAAGCTGTGTTTGATGGCTCAAAGATGACATTCATTTTGTTAATGAAATGCAGTTGGAAAGGACATTATTGATTTGTGTCTTGACCGGATTAGAAAACTAGCAGACAATTGCACCGGGTTGCAAGGGTTTCTAGTTTTCAGTGCCGTTGGTGGTGGCACTGGCTCTGGATTTGGCTCTTTGTTGTTGGAGAGGTTATCAGTGGAGTATGGCAAGAAATCTAAACTTGGCTTTACCATCTATCCTTCCCCACAGGTATTATGCCCGTTACACATTTTCTTTTTTGTCTTGTCTATTTAAATTTATCATGGTTTGAAGACAATTGTTCTTGGGAGTATTTTGCTCTTTTAAGGCCCCGTTTGGCGGGCCGGCTTGCACCAATGATAGAACGCCGTGGGAGCCCCTGCATCCAATCAGATATGGATCCCCAAACACTGGAAATTGACCTTCAGCATTCCGTGCTGAACGCCAAAAGTTGTTCTGCCTGTTCGGGTGCTCCCACATTCTAATTCCGTAGACAACACACGTAGACAACACACCGGAGAGCTCTTGGCCCGCCAAACATTGCCCAAGTGTCCTCGCATGATGCCATTGTTAATAGGATATTTGTTTATGGCTATTTTTTTTGCACAGAAAATCAAAGGGTTTGAGAGATTTTGAAGTTGGGTGAAGGTCTTTGTATAGTTTAAATTTCGTGTTAATGTCCAACCTTCATCCAACCAAATGATGTATATGGTGAAGCTATAATTTTATCATCATTGTTCAAAATATGTTTCTCTAGAAGCTTTCTTCTAATACTTCAAAAAGCATGATAAGTGGCATATATGATGCTTGTAGATTTAAGAACGACCTAATATCATAAATTTATCGATTATTGTAGTTTTTGAGATCCCTAATTGAAATATTATTTACCGTCCTTCTCCATTGAAAAAAAATGCATGTGAATCAAATGGCTTTGTTGCAATGCTTCCATGTAGTGGATTCACATCTGAATTTTATTTGAAGCTTTCATGGACTAGTTTTCTCAGAGCATGTTTTCATATTTCACACCATAATCGAATTCAAAGATGTGCTTCCGCAATAAAATATTGAGAATGATTTAGCTGAGATTGGCCTATTTTTTTCCTTTTGACCTGCACTTTCTTTCTCAGGATCATATTTCTGTCATCTCTCATGTCATATTGTTGATCTGAACCTGCAATCTTTCTTGATTCTTGTAGGGTTACTTAGTTCAAGCCCAAATCAAAAGGGTAGATTAAGTTCTTTCAAGAAAATTAAGATTTATGATCTTTGTTGTTTGTTCTTGAAGTGATTCTTGTGAGTCTGAAATCCTAAATGTCTCTGAAATCAAATTGTGGTCTGTTTTCATGGAAAATAACAATGAATTCATTCTTCTTTCTAGGGGGTGAAGAAGCTTAGTCTCTTTTTTACCCTCTTTGGTCATCCGCATCAAGGGCAATGTCGGTTGTTCGACATAATCTTCTCCTTCCACTGGTAGACAGATTTTTTCAGAAAAACAACTCGACGAATGGAAAAGTATTGACTCTTTTCTATAGAAGATCTATGCAGTAAGAGCTCATCTGTCAATGATTCTTCAAAACCTCTCCTTCAAGTGGTCGGTCTAGGATGGAAGAGGGCGATGCCTTGGAGAGGGAACCCTTTGAAAGGCCAACGACCAAGGGAGAAAAGTGAGAGGAAGAAAAATTAGGGTTTTAGATCTTCAGGGAAAGGAATTGATGTGCTCTTCTTTATATGCCATGCCTCTAAATAGACATTAGGGCAGCTTTAAATACAAAATTAACTCCATAAATTAAAGGAATTATAATTGAATAAAGTAACAAAATTATATCAAATCAAAATACCTAATTAAAATAATATGAAAATGACTCTTGATCCCCACTGCTTGTTAGAAAATGAGAAGACATTTAGCTTAATATAATCTAGAGCTTATGTTATTTTAATGTATCCTCTTGGAAGCCGTGTGAGCTTATAAATTGACCCACACCTGTTGCAGCGGTACTAAGAAGAAAAGACCCATTTTCAATTTTAGCTTCCCCCTTGTTTTCATATCTTTCTTCCATGTTCATCTTCCTCTTCCTCGCTTCACATCCATTTTCCTACAACAGTCGGAGGAAATCGTTAGATCTCCTCTGTCAGCTCAAGCCATTAGAAGATCACGTTCAGTATCTCGAATCATGGTTCGATTCTAGTAAGGATTCTTATAACATGGCAACATCATCCAACAGTCAAGCATTTCTCTATACTCAAACTGGAATCCTCATCTTTAGAGGCGAAGCTTATGATTATTGGAGCAACAAGATGAAATCTACTTCATCTCCTAAGGTTTGTGGGATCTTATCCAACATGGATACCCGCAACCCTTAGAGAAAACGCCAGCAAATCAGTGGGAGAAGGCCAAAGCCCAACTTCTACTGGAAAATAAGAAAAGGAATGCCAAAGCCATCCTCTGTATCCAACAGAGAGTCTGAGGTCGATTCTTCCTCTGATAATCGATGCAAAAACCACAAAAGATGTGTGGGGAATCTTAAAGATAGAGTACAGAGGTAATGGAGAAAGTTATTTCCATTAGATTGACGTTGTTGTTGAGAGACTTTGACATACTCATGATGAAAGAAGGAGAATTGGTGCAAAGTTATTTCTCAAAAGTATCCACGATAATCAACCAATTCATACTTATGGTGATGATCTCCCCCAAAAAAGGGCCATCTCCAAAATTCTGAGCAGTTTGATACCATAGTTTGAATATGTGGTTGCCTCCATCGAAGCATCCAAAGAAATCACCAAGTTTTTAATAGCTGAGTTGATGGGCTCATTACAAGGCCACGAAAAACGAATGAAGAGAAAAGAACCGCAGTTGGAGCAAGCCTATCAAACCAGATTGTCTCTCGGCTCCGGGAAGACAGTTCTTCCATCTGGAACCAACATTTCAGAGAAAAGGGTGCAGAAGAAAGAGATCACACTCTTTATTGCAAATTAAAAGGGAAGCCCGGTGCACAAAGCATCCCCGCGCAGCGAGGGTCCGGGTAATGGCCCCACCATAAGGGTGAAATGTAGGCACACCTTACCCTGCATTTTTGCAAGAGATGACCCCAAGGTCACACAACAACACCTCAATCGATGCGCCAATGCTCCCCTTCTCTTTATTGCAAATTATGCAACAAAGATGCACATAACTCAAAAGATTGTTACTCAAAGTGCAAAAGGTGCAAAAGACAACCATCTGCAGAAGGACTGTTGGTATCAGGACATAAAGCCAAAGGAAGAAGCCAACTTCTCCAACAATCTGAAATCCATGTTCTATTCCTACCTGTGAAACGAAGGCCCGGACGGTGAAGCTTGATTCCTCGATAGTGGGTGTTCCAACCACATGCCCAATAACAAGAGGGCATTCATTCAACTAAATGAAAAGGAGAAATCCGAAGTGATCATGAGAGATGTTAAGTGTTAAAGTAATCAAAGGAAAAGGAAATGTTGTTATCAAATGAAGAAACAAACAAATTAACCACATATATGAAATGCAATATGTACAAGAACTATCCCAAAATCTGCTCAACTTGGGGCAACTCCTAAAGAAAGGCTACAAACTAACATTTGAGCCTTGTTGACTGCACGGATTCCCCGTGAAGCTATCCGTGCGGAGGCCATCGCGACCGCGGTGGCCTTTTTCGCAGCAGAAATCTGCGGGAAATCCGTGAATTCCTTAGGCAGGTCACATCTCGCCGCACATCTGCTACCCCGCCAAACGAGCCTTGGTCGCAACCGCGCGGAACGGTCCACGCGACCTCGCGGGATTCGTCCTACCAAACGAGGCCTTGAAGAGTGCAATATACTAGACAAAAGAACACAAAAATTTGTTGTGGCCATCAAAATGTCCAAGAACATATTATTTCCTCTATCCATGCCACCAAATCAAAACGGAGAACACACTGAGCACTCGGTCTGTCAAGCCAACACTGCTAGGAGCTCTGAGGAATCAATGTTTTGGCATTTTAGATGTGACCACCTGAATTTCAATGATTTACTAAAAAAAAAACCTAGTAAATGGGGTGCAGGGATCTGTGAACAAGCCAGAATTTTGTGAAGTCTGTGCTTTGAATAATATCCACATGACCCAATTCCTCAACATGCTTGGTGGAGGGAAACAAAGCCCCTAGAACTGGTTCATACCGACATCTGAGGACTGGCCTCAACCCCCACCTAGTCAGGTAATCGGTATTATTTGTTGTTTGTCGATGATCATAGCCATATGATGTGGATTTACTTCCTCAACCAGAAGTCATAAGCATTTCAGAAATTCATTCATTTTAAGAGTCTCGTCGAGAATGAATCAAATTTCAAAATTAAAAGCCTCAAAACAGATAGGGGAGGGGAGTTCATTAGCAATGAATTTATTACCTTCTCTGAATCACACAAATTCAAACGACATCTTACAGTTCCTCAGAGCCCCCAACAGAAAGGAGTGGTGGACCGAACAAATAGGACAGTAGTAGAAATGGAAAGAAATTTGTTGCAGCACAAGAAGTTGCTGAAAAAATTTTGTGGACAAACAATGAATACAACTTTCTATATACTTAGCAGAGCTCCCACAAGAGCACTGCAAGATTCAACACCTTATGAATCATGGTACCATTACAAATCATCAATTCACCATTTCAAAATTTTTTAGCTCTAAGACATGCCCTTTCCCCAAAAGACAACAAGAGAAAAAAAAAGAATGCATTCTATTGGGCTATAGTCTTGAATCAAAGGGCTACAGGTTCAACCCACTCACCAAGAAGCTACTGGTTAGCAAAGACATTATTTTTGACTTGCAAGGAAGCTGGGGCTGAGAACTAGTCGTGTATCAGAGTCGAGTGCTTACAGATCTCCTGGAAGATGCTGCGGAAGAACATCTAATGATGCAAGTCCACGGTGGCCCAGTCCAAGAGGTTCAGAAAATCTCCAATCAGATCAAGTTATGACTCATCATCTCCAAATAAATTTCATTCACTAACCGACATTTATGAATCCTACAACGTAGCTCGTGTGTGTAAGGAGCCTATACGTTATTTCGAAGACGTAACACAACCTCAATTGGTTGAAGTTATGAATGCAAATACTAGCATGATCCACAAGAATAACACGTGGGAATTGGTTTCAAAGCCTTCAAACAGAGAAGTTACCTGATTGAAATGGATTTACAAAGTAAAATTAAATGAGCAAGGTGAGATACAAAAATACAAAGCCAGACTTGTGGCTAAAAGATACCCGCAAAAGTCGGGAAGGGGCTTCATGGATACGTTTGCTCCCGTAGACAAGATGGAAACCATCAGAATTTTCCTAGCTTTTGCAGCACAACATCAATTACAAATCCACCACTTGGACGTTAAATCAACCTTCCTGAACGGTGATCTTAGAGAAAAAGTGTGCAACAATTAGAAGCGTACCCAGTGTAGGTAGAGGAGAAAGTGTATAGATTAAGTAAAGCTCTAAACGGATTGAGACAAGCATCAAGGGCCTTGAATCCCCCGCATTGATCGCTACCTAAATCAATATGCTTACATCAGGGGCTCCTATGAAGCATCACTTTACATCAAACATTACCCCGAAGGTGAAGGTGATTTTATTCATCTGTGTGGACGGCCTATTGGTGACAAACACAAATCCTCCCCAAAAAAAATATTCAAGAACATCACAAAGGAGTTTGAGATAAGTGACTTAGGACTCATGAAGTACTTTTCGGCCCTACAAATTAATCAACTTCCTGGTGCCATATTTGTTCACCAACACAAATACTTAATAGAGCTGCTCGAGTAGTTTAACATGCAACTGCAAGCCCACATTAACCCCCATGACAACCGGAGAGAAATTAGTAAGAGAGGATGTAGAAGAAAAAATCAGTGAAGAGAACTATCAAAGTATTGTTGGTTCACTCATCTACCTAACCAACAACAGGCCCGACATCGAGCACCCTGTAAGCATCGCCTCCAGGTTCGTTAGTGAGCCAAGTTCTGCCCATATGAAGGCTGTAAAATGCATAATGTGATACTTATAGGGCACTCGTGACTATGAGCTAATGTACTCAAGAAAAGGAGAAGAGAAATTAATTGATTATTCCGACAAGGACTAGGCCGACAGCGCCGCCGATTACAAAAGCACAAGCGGTTTTGTATTTCAGATAGGGAAGAAGACAGTTTCATGGAACTCAAAAGGAGGAGCATTACCCTCTCATTCACTAAGGCGGAGTATATGGCAATAGGTGAAGCCGCCAAAGAAGCCATGTGGCTGAATCACCTACTAAGGGAATTAGGAAGAGAAGAGCAAGAGCCTACAATTCTGATGGTCGACAACGCGGGCCATTTCCTTAAGCAAGAACCCCATCTTCCACAACAGAACCAAACAAATACATATCAAACATAACTTTGTGAGGGAATTCGTTGAAAAGAAGTAGATTGCCCCCATCTACTGCAAAACCAGAGACCGGCTACCAAATGGGATGATAAAATCCCTCTTCGCCGAGAAATTCCAAAGCTTTTGCAGCAGACTTGGAGTAGTTAGCGCAAAAGAAGCCCTAGATTAACAGGCGGAATGTTAGAAACTGAGAAGCCATTTATCTTAATATAATCTAGAGCTTATGTTAGTTGTTTTATGTTATTTTAACGTATCCTCTTGGAAGCCACGTGGGCTTATAAATTGACCACGCTCTTGCCTATAACAGTACCAAGAAGAAAAGACTCATTTTCAATTTCAGCTTCCCACGTCTGGTTTTCATATCTTTCTTCCCTGTTCATCATCTTCTTCTTCGCTTCACATCCATTTCCTGCAGCAGTTGGAGGAAATCGTTGGATCCCCTCTCAACACAGCTGACCCAACTATATGTCTTGGGCTGATCAAACTGGCCGCCTTAGTTAGATGTCTTGGCTCCAATCATCTACTTATTACTATTTTGTTCTTGTTTCTTTCTTGTTAATCTTGATTGACTTAGGATTCTTTGGTAAATTTTTTTGTAAATAAATAAAATTCTAATTTTTTCATTATATATAATTGCAGTGCTTTTTCAGGCTTTTCTCCTTGTGATTATTTCTCGTCTGCCAACTGTTGCCAGGGTGCTCAAAAGACTCGGTTTTGAGCCAATTCAATTCTGTTTTGCAATGTCTCAAAATTGAGCTATTTTGAGCTAGCTTTGATTGAGATCAAACCTGCTCAATCTCGATCTAATTTCGATCATGCGTGCTTCTGGACATAAAATCACATTCATCTTACTCGTTTTTGTCACATTGCAGGTTTCAACGGCGGTCGTAGAACCGTATAACAGCGTCCTATCCACTCACTCTCTACTAGAGCACACCGATGTTTCCGTCCTCCTAGACAACGAAGCCATCTACGACATCTGCCGTCGATCTCTCGACATCGAACGCCCAACTTACACGAACCTCAACCGCCTGATTTCTCAGGTCATATCATCCCTGACCACCTCCCTGAGGTTTGACGGAGCCATCAATGTCGATATAACTGAATTCCAGACCAACCTCGTCCCCTATCCAAGAATCCACTTCATGCTCTCCTCGTACGCTCCTGTCATCTCCGCCCAAAAAGCATACCACGAGCAGCTCTCCATCCCCGAAATCACCAATGCGGTTTTTGAGCCCTCGAGCATGATGGCCAAATGCGATCCGAGGCACGGCAAGTACATCGCCTGCTGCCTCATGTACCGAGGCGACGTCGTTCCGAAGGACGTCAACGCTGCCGTCGGCACCATCAAGACAAAGAGGACGGTTCAGTTTGTCAATTGGTGAGTAAACCGTCTAAATTTAAAAAAAATATATTTGATTTTAAATACATTTTGAGTTAATTACATTGACATCCCCCACGAGTCTGTGTAATTACTGTACAATTGTGAATTTGTATGTGCTTAATATGGAGGTGTCCAAATATAAATTTATATTCCCTCTGGTTAGAGAGGGTTTATATGTGGTTTATTATTATTATTACTATTATTATATTTAAATAACTTAATTTAATCAAATGATAAATTTAGAAAATCATTAGAAACTTTATCATTTTCATCCCAAGTTTCTAACCAGAGGGAATATTTTCATAATATAACCCCAAACATTTGATTATTGAAAGTGCACTTTGCAGGTGCCCGACGGGTTTCAAGTGTGGAATCAACTACCAACCTCCCACAGTCGTCCCCGGAGGCGATCTCGCCAAGGTGCAGCGCGCTGTGTGCATGATCAGCAACAGCACAGCAGTCGCAGAGGTGTTCTCTCGCATCGACCACAAGTTCGACCTCATGTATTCGAAGCGCGCTTTCGTGCACTGGTACGTCGGAGAAGGGATGGAGGAAGGCGAGTTCTCAGAGGCCAGGGAGGATCTCGCCGCCCTCGAGAAAGACTACGAAGAAGTGGGGGCAGAGAGCATCGATGACGACGCCGACGAAGGAGAGGATTACTGAGTTGCCCGGCCTGGTCGTCTCCTCCGAGTGGGTTTGGTTTCTAGTTGCTGTACTTAATGAATCGTATATGCTGTGAGCTCATATTTTTTGATACCCTGCACGTTTTGTTTATGAATTTGATTTTTTTTCAAGTTTTCTTAAGCTTCATGGAATTTTTAGTTTGCCCTTTTATGCCTTCTTATCCTCCATTCTGCTGCACTTTTATTGAAATGAACAATTTCTTAAG
Source organism: Platanthera guangdongensis (assembly GCA_039583875.1). Lineage (NCBI taxonomy): Eukaryota > Viridiplantae > Streptophyta > Magnoliopsida > Asparagales > Orchidaceae > Platanthera > Platanthera guangdongensis. The sequence continues at coordinate 135,949,072 of CM077154.1, read as the reverse complement.
TATGTAGTTATGGGCAGAATCAGATATTCGTGTTTAGGTGCTCGAATGTGTTTTTAGATTTTTATCATAAGAATTTTGAATTCCTAGTATTTTTGAATTCCAAAAAGAAAAAAAAGTTGCTTAAAAAAATCCTACATAGGGATCTAACATGAGCTTAAAGATGGGACTCAAACTGTAGACATGCAACAAACTGTAGAAAAAAGCATTCAAACCAATGTTTATTTTTTGAAACATGACTTCATATTCAAATTTTTGTCGGGGTAGGAGATAATTTCAATAATCTCCTGTGAGATCATTTTTATCTCGATATATAAGGGGGTGTTTCCGTGGACATTCCCTCGAAGTTCGTGTAATTACAGCTTGAACCTCTCTAACTTTTGAAATTATCTAAAATATATCTTGTGTGGGGGGGGGGGGGGGGGGGGGGGGGGGGGGGGGGGGGTTTGTTAAAGGTCCCAGTAAATTACCCTAAAATATATAATGATTCAAAATTATATAAACATATCTAACATTCTACCACATAGCATTATTAGAAGTTTATTTCCACATTGTGAAACTCGTGTAGCTTATGCATTTAGGCTTTGTTTGGCACGGCTTATTTGCTCCAGTGAGTTAGATCAAAAACGTTATTATCATAAAATGTATGTTTGACATGACAGGTTATGACCGCTGCCAAGAAAATAATGCTGCGTTTGGGGGGACTTATTTTCAGCGGTCAAGCGGTTACGACTGCATGAACCGGACCTTGACCACCGCATTCACGACCGCCACTACCGCACCAAACGAAGCATTGCTATCAATCCTAGCCCCCTCCACCCATAACCAATTTGTTTAGGGTTGAACTCATCTATTCTAATAAGGTAACAGAGCAGCCAAAGATGGATGGCCTATTGCCACATCACCCAATTTATGAAAAAAAACACACATTAGAAATCAAAGATTTACAAATGGCGATTAAAACTCCAATTATGATTCCTGCCTGCAAGACAATACAAATCTCTATTTTTTGTTATAATGAATTGCTAACCTTTTTGGCACAAATCAGTAAGCTGTGTACTCAGTTCAAACATTCATGTAAAAAAGCGCTCTACATAAACATTAAGACGCAGAAAACAGTTGAGCATTCTTCACATTCAGGGAGTCTTTCCTAAACCAACTGCTGGGAGATTCAAACCTGAAAGTCTTTATACAAAAAATCATAGAGAAGGAGCGAGGGAGACGAGAAAAACACCCTTCTCGTCTCATATTCGACCAAGTTTTAACTAATTTTGTTCTACTTGTTTCTTCTTCGCAGTGCTCCGTGGTGTCTCTATTGTCATGTAACCTAGAGTACATTCTTATCCCACACTTTCAGCATGTTTCAATCAATCCTCTTAAATTAGTTTCAGTTCTTACAAACAAATCAACAAAACAAATCCGTGGTCTCAAAAAACGCGAGCGGCAGAACACGGCTGAAGAGATGCGGACAAGAACAATATAACATGGTAAGTGCCAATTTTGTAATTTCCCTACATGAAACACAGTTTACATAATACGAAACTCGATAGATTTCAAGATAGAACATAGAATCCATGGGTAAATGTGTTAAAATATGCCTATTTTATGGTTCTGAGAAGCATTAGTCACAGGAATACATTACAGACCTGAAGAAACATTTCAAAAATAATGGCTAATACAAACCAAATTATATTTAAAACCATAAGGATAGCAGAAAGAAACTTTCTCAATCATGGAAGCGCTATTAAATTATTATAACCATCCCATGTTTCAGAATAATTACATTGCATACCTGAAGCAATATCATAGGCCAATAGTGTTGCCGGCTGCAAGCCACATGCCATAATCTTCGACCTTCCTAATAAAGCTTTAAACTAAAACACTAACAGCGAAAAAGTGCAATGTTTCGGAAACACTCCAGTCCCGCAAATCAAAATGAAACTTACCTGCAGAAGCTGCAAATGTTTCAGAAACATTTTCACCTCTAAACTCTACCATTGATCCAGCGCTGCTGTTACATGAGAAACCAGAATGATGTGGAGCTAAGTTTCTTTGAAAGATTAATACTACGTTGCCCAACAAACCCCTAAAATAGTCTCCAGGAGGTTGCATTTGTGGTCGCCACTGCTTATACATTTTCGCAAACAAAACAGAAGTTAAGTGCGCGATTAACATCCTGGCTTCAATCATTAACAAGGAAGCCCATAATATTAGCATACAACCTAAAAAAATCACTGAATTAACATGTCGGGTGGAATGGTTAACATAAAAGCCCAAAATAATAATAATATACATAGAGAAAATAGAGGAGTTTAAAATGTTATGTAAATTTGCTAACATAAAGCTTACAATGTGTGAGACTAACATGTTGGCTGAAATTCTTAACATGGATGCCTGCGATATTAAAATACAAGTTGAGTTGCATATTAACATACTGGTAAACCATGGTAGTAGTTCCACCCAGCATGCTAATTCTCGGTGAACATATAAATCCAGGCTTCCATGTTAATCATTCAATAACAACAACAAAAAACTCAAGCACAGAAAATTGCATGTTAGTAGTTCGGGCTTCCAGGTTAAAGATTCAAACCGGCAGATTAATCGGCAAAATCTCAAACCGAAATTTAAGCAATGCAGCGACACAAAGGCCACATCCATCAAGACTTTAATGGAGCTTTCTGCCAGGCAGACGAGCATCAAACTCTGAAATTCTGCAAAAAGTGTAATTAATATTGAATAACATGATTGCATGATAGAGATGTAACCTCTATTAACAGGTGATGTGGAGATCAAGCATCCACTCCCCTCCCGTTCTCCAGATAGCCTCAGAAAAACTTCTTATGGTTCGAAAGTCTCACATGACATGAGCTTGTGCCACCATTTGATAAAGTTGGAGAAAGGATTCCTGAAACTTCATTTCTCAAACCTGAAGCACCTGACAGTGAACAATGTGACTCTTGAGTCCATTCCGACCTGCGATGCTCGACCAAATGTTAGACACGAAAGTCTTCAGCTGGCCTTTGCCGGAAATGGTCTCCCAAAGATGCGCGCTGTTAGTTTCAACGCTCCTCCCGGGGTTGGACACATCGACGAGGCTGATGCTCATGTTGTTCCTGATAACAGCAAGCTTCCCATTCAGAGAAACAAATGCTGCAGCTTCCAAGGACCTGGAGCTCCCAAGATGAACCTTGCTGTCCATAAACTTGCTCCACGAATCCGCGGCGTCATCGTAAACACGAAGTTTGCAACCATCCCTACAATCTGAGGAATACAACCTACCATTCAGCGAGATGCTCGGATTTCGCCAACCACTCACCATCCCGTCGTTCACCGATGACCAGCTGTTGGTAGAGGGGGCATAGACTTCACTCGTAACCTGGCGGTGAGAATCTAATCCCTTCAAGAACCACTTCCCCTCATAAACAACTCCAATGAGAGGTACCATCCCATCATTCATTTCGCCAACAAAAGTCCACCTATTCTTGTTAGGGTCATACATCTCGGCAGAGCGAAGAGTTCTGTGGATTCCTTCGCATTCCCCGCCCGCAACATAGAGGCAGTTGTTCATGACACTGGATCCAGAAAAATGGCGCTTCCGTAACATATCAGGTGCCCGATGCCACTTATTTGTCCTGGCATTGTAGAAGACGACTCGCCTCATTGAGCCTCGAAGCGGATCTTTGCCTCCAAATAGGTAGAGGTAGCATCCGCTAAGAACAGCACACCCGAAACCGAGCGCCTCAGAATACTCCAAAGGAACAGGAGGAAGTGGTTGCCAAAGCTGATGGATTGGATCGAAGGCATGCCAAGAAATTTTTCCATCACGATCTCTTTTAATCACGTAAACCCACTCTTCGGCCATACCCAGCCTTCTCCTCAGGGAATAGAAGTAGTTTCCGGTTAGAAGTCGGTTCCATCTTTTGCATACTAACCGAAGGTTTTGGTGATCAACTCGAGCTACACGAATAAGGCAAGAAATAGCAAGGTCATCGGGAAGGCCTGGCAGGAGAGGTGCTTGGGTTCTGGATCGATCTCTGCGAGGATTTCTAGGCTTAGGTCCATTTGGCTGGATGTCAGGTTGGATACATATTTTAGCTCCAGGAACAAATTTTCTTGCTCCAACCACAGTTTTTAGACCAGCATCAACTCTACAGCATGAAACTGAATCGACCTGCAACATGCTCACGATGAGAACATACAGAGAAGCATATCTTTATGGTATATTCATCATATCATTCTAGAAAGCAGACATTTATTATTGCCTCGTTATTTTACTGATTAAAGTCGATCAACCTTATTAATGACTATAATCTTATTGAAGGCAAGACACAATCACATCTATTTTAAATAGCCAGCATCAAACATCAGTTCATCTTTTTGATCAGATTCTTCATCTATTCTACTTACTAATCATTTATTACTATCATTTATATCTCTTAATAAAATGCAATTAATGTTGTCACTTGCATCATATATAAATTTTAGTGCTCAATTATGTTTTACAAATAATTAATCATGCAAAAACTATCGGGATCTTATGCTATTTATTTTGAAAATAAATTACAACATAAATCTCACTCATGCGCACCTTTTATTTTCCAAAGACGCAAAAAAAGCGCACAAATGCGCCAACCTCTGAATCTGGTGAGCCTTGAGAATTAGGTGTGCCGTTAATAACATAGGCTATAATGTGTTGATAATTACACTTGAATTAATTTCAATGTTAACTGCGGGATTACAGAAAATTGGGAAATAAAACAGTAGTTCAGTTTTTTTAGTTTCAGTGTTGAAAATTGTTAACTCCTAAATTTTTTTTTCATGCAATTGGTGGTTTACACGGTTTTACTTTTTGTATTCTCAGTTGAGGCCTCTTTGCATAGGCTACGCCCGTGCTCAATGATCTCGGGCAGCTTTCGACCACATCAAAGCACTTTGCCCGCATAAAAGCCCGTGTTGCACCCATCTTCACTGCTCTCGATGCTCTCGTGCAGGCTTTGCTCGCATTCAGGCGGGTTGCGCCCGCATAATCACACAGCGTGCGTAATTTTGATTTTTTATTTATGATTTGAAGAGGGTCCCACCCTCTCTCCTCTCTCTTTCTCTCTACTCTCTCCCCCAAATTCTTCCACCGCCCTCTCTCCTCTCTCCCCCTCTGTACTATTCCCCCCCCCCCCAATTCTTCCGCCGCCCCTCTCTCCCTCTCTATTTCTTTATTTTTATTTATTGAAGTGGGTCCCACCTCTCTCCTCTCACTTTCTCTCTACTCTCTCCCCCCAATTCTTCAGCCTCCCCCTCTCCTCTCTCTTTCTCTCTGTACTCTCTCCACCAATTCTTCGGCCGCCCCCTCTCTCCATCTCTATTTCTTTATTAGTAATATTAAATGATCCAGGCCCCTATCTCACTCTCTCCTGCTTTCTCTCTCTCCATCTCTGATGGATGTGGCGCTCTCCCTCCCCCCCGCTCTCTCCTTCTTTCTCTCTCCATCTCTGATGGATGCGGCGCCCTCCCTCTCTCCTTTCTCTCTCCATCTCTGATGGATGCGACGCCCTCCCTCTCTCCCCCCTCTCTCTCCTTCTTTCTCTCTCCATCTCTGATTGAAAACGGACGGTTAGGATGAATTGGAAGGGCTTTGGAAGGACCATAAGTGAGCCCATATGGTCACTTATGTAGTTCTTTTTAATACACACACAATGTAGGATCATTTATTGGGATCTTTCAAAATTACACGAACTTCTCATCTAATTTTACATTGTTAACATACATATACAAATAATCCCCTGGGAAGACCCCTCGAGGAGCTTCCTTTTGCATATGTATGTTAACATTGTAAACTTAGAAGGTTTTGGTAATTTTGAAGTATAGAGGGGAGGTCTTTTGTACATGCAAAGTTAAAGAGAAGAGTTTTTTTGTCTCTTTGTGTGTGTGTGTGTATATATATATGTATATATACATATATACATACCACACACACAAGTTGTGTTTAAGAAAAAAAAATAGTTGAGCAACAAGCTCTCCAATTTTTTCCCTTTGTATGTATGCTTATGAGTAATACAATTCTCCAAGTTTCTTGAGTGTGTATTTTGAGTGAGTGTTAGAACAAAAAACTGTCCCCAACGAGAGTTCGGACCTTGGGGTGTAGCTGACACCTACTTCTCGCAAACTCGGACCCTCGACCAGTGGCTGAGAACTAAAGAACTGACCATGGGCTACAGCACGGAGGTCCCTCCAGTAACCCGAAAGATCTCAGAGCGCTTCCCCTCCTTAGCCAAGTGCTGAGCTAAGGATACCTCAGAAAGCGCTGCAAGACTTCAAAAAAATGAGAAAGCTTGTCTTCTGAGGTACCATGTGGGTCTATTTATAGAATCCAAAAAGTTGCTCTACCAACATCGTAACTCCGCTGTCCAAAAAGTCTATATGCAGCCCAAAGTGGTCTGCTGACAGCCAAACTCCGCTGTTATGAGGAGCTAAATGCAGACCTCCAAGGGTATGCAGACAAATTTACCTATGAACCCTACTATGACGTTGAGTGTAGAAGCATTACTCAATGCCAGAGACTAGGGCGTTGAGTGGAGAAGCATCATTCAACGCCAGCGACTACGACGTTGAGTGGAGAAGCATCACTCAACGCAAGCACTACAACGTTGAGTGGAGAAACATCACTCAACGCCAAGAACTACGGCGTTGAGTGGAGAAGCATCACTCAACGCCAAGGACTACGACGTTGAGTGGAGAAGCATCACACAATGCCAAGGACTACGACGTTTAGTGGAGAAACATCACTCAACGCTAAGAACTACGAAGTTGAGTGGAGAAGCAACACTCAACGCCAAGGACTACGACGTTGAGTGGAGAAGGATCACTTAACGTTAAGGACTACGACGTTGAGTGGAGAAGCATCACTCAACGTCAAGGACTACGGCGTTGAGTGAAGAAGCATCACTCAACGTCAAGGACTATGACGTTGAGTGGAGAAGCATCACTCAACGTTAAGGACTGTGACGTTGAGTGGAGAAGCATCACACAACGTCAAGAACTATGTCGTTGAGTGGAGAAGCATCACTCAACGCCAAGGACTACGACGTTGAGTGGAGAAGCATCACTCAAAGCCAAGAACTACGTCGTTGAGTGGAGAAACATCACTCAACGCCAAGAACTACGACGTTGAGTGGAGAAGCATCACTCAATGCCAAGGACTACGGCGCTGAGTGGAGAAGCATCACTCAACTCCAACCCTGAGGGTCTCCCGCTGACCCGGGCACAAACCTTCCCGCAATCCCTGGGCGGGAACTCTTCCGCTTGCACTACTCGCCTGACCCGATTAGCTTAAAACCTACTCAAACCTGGGGTCCCGGGTCTTTGGGTCTCACTTAGCGAATATGAGGTTGTACACAATCTCCGCTCTTTGCGAGCTAGTTCTACGCTCGAAAAGAAACGTCCAACCCCTAATATTCAGTGAGTGCTTGCTGACCTGGAAGATAATCTTTTGCGGGCCCTACCACGGCCTTATATATACATGTCAGGGCCTGTCTCCAAGACTTCATTCCTTCTACTACAACTTATCGCCTGAGCTCTCGCGTTGCCTCGAAGATGTATGCCTACGAGCCGCGAAACCACTCTCGCAAGAAGTCCAAGATCGTCTCGTCGCCGCTCAGGCAAGAGCTCGCGCCGATTGCGCTGGATTCGCCCCCTGGCTCTCGGCGAAAAGGCCTGCGGACTCGGCCTACCGGCAAAAAAAGGCAAAGATGGTTCGGCGAGACCATTCTAGGAACGAGCCAGCCTCGCGACCCCAACCCCTGCCCGCGAGGAGCATGCTGCTCCGGCGGAGGTATGTTTCTTGTATCGCCTTTTGGCGCGAACCCCCACAACTGACTTGTCTCATTGATACGCTACCCTTCTTGCAGGTAACGGTTCCTGAGGACGCCGCCAATACCCCTCCGATTAATACCGAGTCCACCCGGCAACATGCCGAAAACCTACCGCCGGTCCCGGAGGCTGCCCCTCCGATAAGCCAGGCCGAGCCTTTGAATGTTCCCGGTAACTTTCTCTCCTGACTTCAGCTTTCGCCGGTTTGCTTTTTTCTTTTCTTCTCACTTTCACAACTTTCCGCAGTATCCACCTCCGAGACCCCGGATATTGTCAGCCCGAGGTCCAGGGCTCCCGCTGCCAAGGACCCTAACGATCCCGCGGCTGGACTTCCCCTCTCGCCCAGGAGATCTGCCGACAAGTCCCATGCTCTCGCGCCGGACTCTCGCCTACACGGTGGGCAGGGCACTGCTCTTTCGCCTTCGGCCGAAACTCATTTGTTAGGGCAGTCGTCCTTCCCCCCGGGTAGGGGAAAGACGCACCGCCCCCTCCTTGGGAAGCCTTTTGAAGGGCGACCTGGATCTTCTCGCCATCAATCAGGTAAACAGTACCCCTTCTCGCGCTTTGATTAACCTTTTCGCTCCCGAATTGGCCCTGACAGTCCTCTCACCAGATCGTCGGGACCCTGCGGAAGATCCTGACGCAGACGTGGAGGTGATCTCGTCGCCGCCTTCCCCGAGCGCGATGCTGAGCTTTCTTGAGGCCTCTGGGAATGTCGAGAGGCGGAGGGAGAGGATAGCGGAAGTCCTGTCAAAGCTTATATGGATGCGGCGAGAGGACTCCTTGTGGGAAACTACAATCCTGACGCGGATTGAGCGGCGCCTGAGCGTGATCGAGCGGGACTATACCAATCTTCTTGGCGAGACGGATCACATGAGGTGGAAGTGAGGAGACCTCTCCTGGGAGGCACATCGCGCGGGCCCGAGACTAGTTAAGCCTAGTCCACCAGGAGCTCACAGCCGTGACGGCCTACCACTACCCGCGAGTGCCCCCGAGGACTGGGAGGCGAGGTCGGGGCCGCTGGCGGTGGGAACAGTACTGAGTTCCGCGGGTTCTCGCCTCTTCTTACCCCAACTTCTCAGCCTACCGTTCCCGCCTATACCTTTTATTTTTGTAATGAACATTTGAACACTTATTTTATTTGAACACGGCTCTCGCCAAGCGAGAGGCCTATTCAATATAACTTATTTTTTCACGCCATTACATCTTGCCGAGTGATTAGCTCTCGCGTCACATTTTCTTTTTCTACTTGTCGCTGCTTCTGCTCTTACCCGGAGCCTTCCCGGAGGCTTTTGCCGTCTGCAGGTACAGGAAGCGCTAGCGAGACCGAGCGGAATACGAAGCGTCAAATTATTAAAAATTTATATCCGCACTTCCACCATTAGAAGAAAACATCATGATTGCCAAACTTTTCTATAAATAGGCCGGCTTACCAACCGCATTTACTTTCACTTTGCTTCCGGACTTTCGTCTTCCTTCTTCTCTTACGCTCTCGCCGTTCTCTGCTCCTTGAGCCTCTCGCCTACAAGCTTTCTTTACCTTTCCGCCTTCACACAATGTCGGGCGAGACTGAGGGTCGCACCAAATGTGCGCAAAACTTCGTCGAATACAACTTCCTCCCTTGCCGCCTAACCGAGACGGAATTCGCCTTCATAACCGGGAACTACGTGCCCCCTAAGTTCGCTGCGCGGAATCCCGGGAATGAAGACAGAGTCAACTTCCTGCTGGAAGGGGAGCTGGCCATACCGTTGGAGCACTGCGAGGTAGGGTTCCTCCCCACCCTCTGGCCGAAAGTGCGCCAGGCCCTCCGTTACTATGGAGTGGTCCCGGCGCAACTCAATCCTAATTCCGTCGCGCTCATAGTGGCTTTCGCCTGCTACATGCGCGCGGAAAGGATTGAGTTCAACCTTTCCATCTTCCGCAAATTGTTCAACATCCGGGCGAAGAGCGGAATCGTCCTCTTCTCGGGACAGACGATCAAGACCATCGGTCTCGCAAATAAGAACCACAACCGGGCCCAGAAGTTCGTCTTCGTGTCCGATAACTTTGGCAACGTTCCCCTCTCGCCAGTCCTCCTTCTGAGGTACCCCCTTGGGTCTATTTATAGTTTTCTAAAAATGGTCTGCAAATAGCCAACCTCCGCTGTTCTAAACAGCCATATACAACCAAAAACGGCCTGTCAACAGCGTGACTCCGCTGATCCGGTAAGCTATTTGCACCCCCAGCAAGAGCATCAAGGTAATTTTGCCACTGGACCCCACGGGGCGTGTTTCCCGGACACGGGGTCAACTCGCCTCAACCCGCCACCCTGCTGGGCGGACGCGGCCTGGCTCCCGCAGCTCGCCCTCCATCCTTAGGCGAGCGCGAGCCGGGCCACCGCGGCTCGCCAGCCTTTATTTGGAGGCGGGCTGGCGACAAGGCCGCCTATGCGAGAGCGGGTTGAATGGGTCGACTTGCGCAGCTCGCCCGCCCAGCTTTGGCGAGAGCGAGCCGACCGTCTGGATTTGGCCGCCGGCTGTTCTGACGCGGGCAGGTTGCTCTAGCTCGCTCGCCTGGCCTGGTGGACCCACTCGGCGAACACGGGGCTATACACGTGGTGTCATATCTGGGACGGTCCTTCCAACGAACCAAGTAGCGGTATATGTCGTCCTTCATGGAAGCAAATGGTAGATCCTCCAAAAGCTGAGTTGGAACAAGAACATTCTTGGGGCAAGCATTAGTAACAAGCATAATATCACTTGGAATCTCACTACCGGCCTCCGGCGCTTGGGGGACGCGAGACGGCCCTCATGTCCTTCTTCGGGACCAAGAACTTTGACGTCAAGTTCTTGCGACAAAACATCGACTCCCTTCCGCCAGTTCCTGCTGAGATGACCTACTGGCCTCCGGCGCTTGGGGGACGCAAGACGGCCCTCCTGTCCTTCTTCGGGACCAAGAACTTTGACGTCAAGTTCTTGCGACAAAACATCGACTCCCTTCCGCCAGTTCCTGCCGGTGAAGGTACCATTCCACCTTACCCATTTTACCTTCAAACTTTTTAAGACTAACCTTTATGGCTTTTATAGGTGAGCAGGAGATCCCCCTCCATCAACCTTTTGACGAGACTAGGGGTTTCGCCGTCACACTGGCTCTCGCCAAATCCGCCGCCCTTGCTTGCCGGGATGAGCCTGACTCTTCCTCCCAGCTGAGCGCCCGGAAGCAGAAGCCCGACGCTCCCTCTTCCATCCCTTCCAAGAAATCCAAACCCTCTGCGACGGACAAAGGCAAATCCGTCTCCGAGACCCCAGCTGAAGCCCCGCCTGCCGCGGGTGAAAAAGATGTCGCAGCGCAGGTTGCCGCTGCCTCGAAGATGGCTCCTGCCAAACCGGTGCCGAGAGGGGATAAAAATTTTGGCCTGGGCGGGAAGCACTTGGATGAAGAGGGCCAACCCCTCCTGCAGTGGGACCCGGAAGCTAACTGGGTCTCGATCTCGTCGCTCCTTCCCTCGCGGATGGAGCAGGAAACTAGCAGCGGCGAAGCCTTCACGCTCAGCTTCTTGCTCTACAGTCGAGTGGACGCGAGCATATAGGACCAGAAGTCTACCAAGGCTCTCGCCCACGAAGCTGTTCGAGCTCAGCTGTGCGCGTTCGAGCTTGCGCACAGGTCTGCCCGTCGTAGCCTCAGCCTTGAGCGCAACATAGTCGATGCGCACAAGAAGCGGGATCTCGCAGCTGGCGAGGTCGTCACCTTGAAGGCCGACCTGGAGGCCTCACGAAAACTTCTCGCCCCCCGCCCAACGGTTGAGGTATGTAAAACTTTTTGCGGCCTTCCGCCTCTTGATTTCCCGCCATTTACCTGTTTAGTTCTAACAAATTTTTTATAGGATTCTGCCCAAGCCTAGCTGTCGCGTGCGCGGGAGGCTGCTCTCACGTGCGAGATCACATTGCTGAAGGCTGAGCTTAAACAAGCGCAGGAGGCCAAGGCACCAGTTCCGCCGCCGCCGGTCGAGAAGGTCACACGCCACCAAAACTCAAACTATGAGATAAAGGTGATGATGCAGGAGAATGCACAGGCGGTGGCCAAGTGTGTGATCCAAGTGCTGCGGGAGTCCGGCTTTCTGAATGAGTGGGGGCGAGACGCTCACGCCGCGCGAGATCCTCCCTTGGCTTTTTGATCCCATCCCTAGGCCCGCGGGAGAGGATGACTCCCTGGGTGAGGATGACGAGATAATCCTCGGCGAGAGCGACGGGTCCACTGACGAATCATCCAGCGAGACGTCCGGCGACTCCCCCAGAAGAGCTTTCGCACTTTTGTTTTTAACTTATCATTTTTTCTTTTAAGAATCGGTAAGGGGCGAGATCCCCCAAGCAAAATGTAACAATTTTTGTCATATATAAATGATCTTTCTTTCTGCCGAAATGACTATTGTTTTTCATACTTTTTTCTGTATCTCGCATTTTATTATCTGCGCGCGAATCCACACATTTATGTAAGCCTTAGGCTCTTAGGTGATGATCGTCACCCGTTCGAAGAATAGACTAAGTAAATTCTGCCGAGAGGGACATGACGAGAACCCTGCCGAGAGGGGATATGTCGAGAGCCCTGACGAGAGAGACGTGCCGAGAGCCCTGCCGAGAAGGGTCTGGATTACCTCATCCCTACTCAGGATAGATGTTAGCTATCTGAAAACTTGTCATCGAAGTGCTCAGTAATACTATCATGAGTTCAACGGCCTTGCCAGCTAGGTGAGAGCCTGACAGTGGGAGCGGCTTTAGATCTAGCCACTCCCAGCATTTTACGTATTGCCACCGAGCGAGCCGTCGGCCCTGCCAACTTGATGTGAGCCCGATCAGCGGGTCCACTCGGGGTCGTTAAAACTAATAACCTCTTTCCCTTACCCCCCAAGCGAGCTTACGACCCTGCCAGCTAGTGAAAGCCTGACAGTAGGTCTACTCGGGGCCAAGTGTTCATTCCAGCTCTGCCAGCTAATGGGAGCCTGGACAACGAGATCTACTCGGGGTCTTGCAAACCACAATCTTTCTCCCTTACCCCCAAGCGAGCCTACGGCTCTGCCATCTAGTGGGAGCCTGACAGCGGGTCTACTTGGGGCCGAGTGCGGCTTCCAGCCCTGCCAGCTAATGGGAGCCTGGACAGTGGGATCCTCTCGGGGTCTTCCCTTAACCCCCAAGCGAGCCTACGACCCTGCTAGCTAGTGAGAGCCTGACAGCGGGTCTACTCAGGGTCGAGTGCGCCTTCCAGCCCTGCCAGCTAATGGGAGCCTTGACAACGGGATCTACTCGGGGTCTTCCCTTACCCCCCAAGTGAGCCTACGACCAGACCAGCTAGAGAGAGCCTGACATCGGGTCTACTCGGGGCCGAGTGTGCCTTCCAGCTTTGTCAGCTAATGGGAACCTGGACAACGGGATCTACTCGGGGTCTTTCCTTACCCCCCAAGCGAGCCTACGACCCTGTCAGCTAGTGAGAGGCTGACAGCGGGTCTACTTGGGGCCGAGTGTGACTTTCAACCCTGCTAGCTAATAGGAGTCTGGACAGCGGGATCTACTCGGGGTCTTCCAAACCACAATATGTTTCCCTTACCCCCCAAGCGAGCCTACGGCCTTGCCAGCTAGTGAGAGCCTGACAACGGGTCTACTCGGGGCCTAGTGCGCCTTTCAGCACTGCCAGCTAATGGGAGCCGAACAACGGGATCTACTCGGGGTCTTGCAAACCACAAACACATTCCAACCCGGAGAGAAACAATTTTTAAAATATCATATCATAATGAAATATACAATTTTACCCACCCTAAGGGTAGAGCGTTTTAAGTCGTTGCCACTCCAAGCGTGGCCAATGGACACCCCTTCCACGTTCTGGAGGTGGTATCCTCCCGACCCCAGAGCCTTCTCAACTATGTAGGGACCTGCCCAGTTTGGATTGAGCTTCCCAACTGCTGTCGACCTTCCTGCGGCGTCGACTTTATTCAGGACTAGATCTCTCTCTTTGAATTGCTCGATCCTGACATGTTTGTCAAAATACTTGGTCATCCGCTGCTTGATCTCCCCCTGCCTGATGGACAGTCACGTCTCGAAGCTCTTCCACCATATCCAGCGAGAGCCGTAGCTCCCCTTCATTTTCTTCCCTCCATTCCTCATCTCCGCCACTGGCGGCTGCGACTCGCGGCGACCGAACCTCAAATTCCACGGGCAAGACCGCCTCACACCCGTGTGAAAGCTTGAAGGGAGTTTCTCTGGTGGCCGTGTTGGGGGTTGTCCGCAGAGCCCACAACACCGAGGGGAGCTGCTCCACCCAACTCCCCCTCATGTTCTCTACCTTCTTCTTAAGCAGGTTGACGATGATTTTGTTGGCCGCCTCCACCTGGCCGTTACTCCTGAGATGGTGAACGGAGGCAAACGTGAGGTCAATCCCCAGCTGGGTGCAGAAACTGATGAACTCTTCGCTTGCAAACTGGGGTCCATTGTCCGTGACAATGCTTGGGACAAACCATGTCGGTAGATGATTTCCCCCCATACGAAATTCCTGATGATTTGGGAGGTCACCTTAGCCAACGCCCCTAGACCTCCAGCCACTTTGAGAAATAATCAATCATGACTAGAAAGAACCTTCTCTGCACGCTTGCCGGGGGAAAATGTCAAACCAAGTCCATCCCCCAGATGGCAAAAGGCCATGGCGCCGTGATGCTTCGAAGCCTTTGGGCAGGCAAGAGTTGGAGAGGGGCATACAACTGACACTTTTGGCACCTCCTTGCGAACTCCGTCGTATCCTTTCTGAGGGATGGCCAGAAGTACCCCTGCCTGACCACCCTTGCTTCCAAAGTCCTACCTCCCGCAAGACTGCCACATTCGCCGGAGTGAACTTCCTTCAGGATCCGCGGGATCTCCTCCTCTGCCACACATCGCGCCAGGAGTCTCGACAACAACTTCCGATGCAACCCCCCTTCAGGCATCAGGTAGTGAGCTGACTTGTGCCTAGAGCCTTTCGCATCTTTGGTCCCCTCGGGAAGTTAACCCGTAGTTAGGAAAGTTACAAAGGGATCTACCCGCGAGGACCGTCGATCCACTTCCAACAACTCTCCCTTCATGATTGCCGGGTGGAACAGCTCGGTCAAAGTTCCTCCACCGCGGGGCCCAAATTGAGCCAACCGATCAGCCGTTGCGCTCTCCTCCCTGGGGACATGCTGGACGGAGAATGTCCGGAACCCACCGACCAACACCCTTACCTTGGACAAGTACTTCATGAGGGTAGTCTCCCTATCCTCATACTCACCCCAGATCTGCAACGCCACAACCAACGAGTCCGTGAACACTTCTACGTCATGTACCCCGAGTTCCTTGGCCAGTCGCAGCCCTGCTATGACGGCCTCGTACTCTGCCTGATTGTTGGTGACGGGGAAGTGTAAGACCATTGTCTGTTCTATAATGACCACATGGGGGCATACCAGCACTATCCCTTCCCCTAGAGAATGCTTCCCCGAGGCTCCGTCACCCAACCTCTTCCATGCATCCCGCGATGGCGTTTTCTCACCTTCTACCTCAACGATGTAGTAGGCCAGGAAATCGGCCAGCACTTGCGGCTTGATGGAGAGCCGCAGCACGAAAGTGATATCAAACTCGCTTAACTCGATGGACCACTTGACCAACCTTCCCGAGTGGTCTACCCCTTCGAAAATCTTCCGCAGAGGGTGGTCCGTCACTACGTTGATCGAATGGGCCTGAAAGTACGGCCTAAGCTTCCTGGCCAAGATGATCAAGGAGAAAGCCAGCTTCTCCAGGATGGGGTAACGGAGCTCAGCCTTTTTCAGGATCCTGCTGACGTAGTAGATGGACAATTGTTTCTTCCCTTTTTCCCTGACCAAAACAGAGCTTACAGCCTCCGCCCCCACCCCGAGATACAAGGCTAAATCCTCCCCCTCTTTCGGGCTCTGAAGAAGCGATGCTTGGGAGAGTTGACCCTTCAATGCCTGGAAAGCCTCATCGCATTCCTTCGTCCACTCAAACTTCTGGTTCCCCCGTAGCGTCTTGAAGAAAAGTGAGCATTTCTCCCCGGCTCGAGAGAGAAACCTACTCAGCCCGGTGAGCTTGGCCGTCATGCGCTGAACTTCTTTGGCGTTACGCGGCGACTCCAACTCCATGATAGCTTTTACCTTGTCCGGGTTAGGCTCTACCCCCGCAGGGGTCAGAAGATGTCCGAGGAACATGTTACGGCTTGCCCCGAAAACACACTTCTGGGGGTTTAGGTGCATCTTGTATTTCCGCAGGGTGGCGAATGTTTCTTCCAAGTCAACAAGATGGGAGTCCACCTCCCTGCTCTTCACCATGAGGTCGTCAACATAGACCTCCAAATTCCTACCCCGTTGATTTTGGAAAATCCGATCCGTCATGCGCTGGTACGTTGCTCCCGCGTTCTATAGCCCAAAGGGCATCATTTTATAGCGGAAGCATCCTTCCCTCGTGATGAAGGAGACATATTTGACGTCGAGAGGATGCATTCGAATCTGATGGTAACCTGAAAAAACATCCAAAAAACTCATAATAGAAAAAAACCAACGGCTGAATCTACCAGCGCGTCGATCCAAGACAGGTTGTAGCAATCTTTAGAGCATGATTTATTTAATAAAAAAAAGTCCACACATGTTCTCCACCTCCCATCCCCTTTCTTTACTATTACCACGTTGGAGACCTAGCCTGGATACTGAATCTCCGAGACAAAACCTGCCTCGAGAAGCTTTTTGACCTCCTCGCGGATGGGTTTCTCCAGCTTGGTGGCGATGGTCCTCATCTTCTGGCGGATGGGAGGCGTCCTAGGATGCAGATTCAGGCGGTAGCACGCCACGTCCGCATCGATGCCCGTCATGTCCGCTGCGCTCCAAGCGAAGATGTCGACGTTCTTTTGGATGCACTCCTACATCCTCTCTTGATCTTCAGGGCTCAAGCCGTCGCTGATCCGCACCCTCTCCGTTTTTCCTGCCCTGGTGAAGACCTCCATCTCCACGACCTCCTCTGTCGGCTCCAGCCTGGGCAGCTCTCCGCTGCTCCTCGGCTCCTCCTGCCCGAACTCTTCCTCCCCGCCAACTTCCTCAACCTCCATCGCCTCTTGCTGACTTTCCTTCAGCTCCACTTCTCCGCCTCCCTGGGCCTCCGCCCCAGCTTCTCCTTCTCCCTGCTCCTTCGCGGCCTTCTCTCCAGCCTCACCTAGGCTCACCTCTCCCTCCTCTGCAACCTCCTACTGTGTCGCCATATCCTTCTCCAACTCCTCCGCCTCTGCCATCCAGGATATGATGTTGAATGCAGTCACATAGCACTGCCTCACCACATTTGGATCCCCCCTGATTGTGACCTGGACTTCCCTACTGCTGAACTTGAGACATTGATGGAATGAGCGGGGGACGCAACGAAAGGCGCTGATGAGAGGGCGCCCGAAGATAGCGTTGTAGCTGCTCGGAGCGTCAACAATGACGAACCGACAGTTCCTCTACACCCCCCCAAGCGTTACGTGCAGTCCCACCCCTACCTCAACTTCCTTCCTCTCCCCCGAGAACCCGAACAACGGTCCATCTGATGCCACAATCCTTCGGGCCTCTACCTTCATCTCATCGAACGCTTTCTTGAAGATTACGTTCACGGAGCTCATATTGTCCACCAGAATCCTGGAGACTGTAAAGTTCTCCACAACCGTCTGGATCACCAAGGCGTCGCAGAACGGGTCCTCATAGTCGGGCATATCCTTTGAAGAGAAAATGATTTTTTCCTCCTGGGGGGGGGAGTCAAGGAGGTCGAGGTGATGCTCCCCTATACATGGTTTGGAAGCTCTCCTTGCGGGTGACCTTAATCCCCACTCCCCCATGGATCACTCTGATCCCTCCTCGGGCTCCCACATCCGCCCGGTCCTCACACCTATCTTCTCCTCCTGGAAAAACTTCCTCGATTCTCACGGGCGGCAGCTGCTGAACTTGCCCCCTGGCTCCTCTCATCTCCAAAAACTCTGGGCAGGTGGCCGTCGCGTGACCCTCTTCCTGATGAAAGTCACAGAAAGGCAATGTCACCCTGCCTTCTCTTCTCCTTCCTCCTCCCCTAGCTCCTCTTTCTCTCCTTGCTAGGGCGATCGCCATCGCCTCCTGCTGCGGCGGGAGGGGGGCCCTCTGCCCCTACCTCTAAGCCGGTGGATTAAACCTTCCCTGACCGCAAAAGTTCTCTCCACCTTAGAATCCTCCCCCCGGTCCCCCCCCCCTGGGGGGGGGGGGGGGGGGGTGCTGCCCCTGGCCTCGAGGCTCTTCTCTCCTCTCTCTGCTCCCTCTGCTCCCCTGCTCCTAGCTCCTTCACATCCTCCTCCGCCAACTTGGCCAGCTTTCTGGCGAACGCCGGGTTGGCCGTTTCAATCTCTTTCTCCTTCGCCGCCCTCTCCATCAGCTCTTCAAAAGAGAGGGAGGGGGCATAGCTCCATGCCGAAGAACCCAGATTTCAATCCCAGGGTAAACGAGAGCATCAGCGTGTCCCCCAGGACCTCCTGCACTAGAAGGATCTCCTCCTGGAACTGATCGACATAGTGTCCTAACGTCTCCTCCGGCTTCTGCTTGATGGCGAACAAGCTCTCCGCCCCCTTCTTCCTCTTCTTCGATGTGGAGAACCTCAACAGGAACCCATGACACAGATCTTCAAAGCAGTAGATTGAACTTGCAGGGAGTTGATGAAACCAGTCCCTCGCCTTCTCCTTCAAGGTAATTACAAAGAGCCTACACTTGAAGGCAACTGACATCTGCCTTATGGAAACGACATCCTCGAATCATTGAACATGTTGCACAGGGTCGTCCTTGCACGTGTAGTAAGACATTTGGCTCTCTGAACCCGTCGGGGATCGGGGAAAAGACAATCAACTCACTGAAATGGCTTCCACCCATAACCTGGCGAGAGGGCACGTCTCGCGGCCTCGGCTCGCTAACCGTGTCAGCGCTAGCCTGCCCGGGGAAGAGCTCCCGCCCGGCGACATCCCTCTCGACACTCTCTACCGAAATCTCCTTCCCGGGGCGCTGGCCTGGAGCGTTCTCGACCAAAGGAGGAGCCGCAACCACCGGAACGGAAGGTTTCGCCCACTCGCTTCTCGCCGCAAAAGCCAACTAGATGGTCTGAAAGACTTCCCGCCTGAAATCTTCCAGCATCCCCATCGTCACCCCACTCGTCTGGGGTGGAGAACCTCTTGAGCCTGCTCCTTCTTCCTTACCTCGAGTCATGAGACTAAGCCTGAGATTTTCTTAAATCAGCTACGGTCCACGCTCACCGCACCAAAAATTTTGGAACAAAAAACTGGCCCTAACGAGAGTTCAGACCCTGGGGTGTAGCTGACACCTACTTCTCCCAAACCAAGACCCTCGACCAGTGGCTGAGAACTAAAGAACTGACCCTGGGCTACAACACGGAGGTCCCTCCACTAACCCGGAAGATCTCATAGCGTTTTCCCTTCTTAGAAAAGTGCTGAGCTAAGGATATCACAGAAAGCGCTGCAAGACTTCAGAAAAATGAAAAAGCTTGCCTTCTGAGGTACCTTGTGGGTCTATTTATAGGATCCAAAAAGTTGGTATGCCAACATCGTAACTCGGCTGTCCAAAAAGGTTATATGCAGCCCAAAGTGGTCTGTTAACAACCAAACTCCGCTATTCTGAGGAGCTAAATGCAGACCTCCAAGGGTATCCGGGTAAATTTACCTCTGCACCCTACTACGACGTTAAGTGGAGAAACATCACTCAACGTCAGGAACTAGGACGTTGAGTGGAGAAGCATCACTCAACGCCAGAGACAACAACGTTAAGTGGAGAAGCATCACTCAATGCCAAAGACTACGACATTGAGTGGAGAAGCATCACTCAACGCCAAGAACTACTGCGTTGAGTGGAGAAGCATCATTCAATGCCCAGGACTACGACGTTGAGTGTAGAAGCATCACTCAACGTCAAAGACTACGACGTTGAGTGGAGAAGCATCACTGAACGCCAAGGACTACGGCGTTGAGTGGAGAAGCATCACTCAACGCCAAGGACTACGGCGTTGAGTGAAGAAGCATCACCCAACGACAAGGACTACGGCGTTGAGTGAAGAAGCATCACTCAACGCCAAGGACTACGACGTTGAGTGGAGAAGCATCACTCAATGCCAAGAACTACGACGTTGAGTGACGAAGCATCACTCAACGTCAAGGATTACGGCGTTGAGTGGAAAAACATCACTCAACGCCAACCCTGAGGGACTCCCGCTGACTCGGGCGCAAACCTCCCCGCAAGCCCTGGGCGGGAACTCTTCCGCTTGCACTATTCGCCTGACCCGATTAGCTTAAAGACTACTCAAACCTGGCGTCCCAGGTCTTTGGGTCTCACTCAGCGAATATGAGGTTGTACAGAGATGAGCTTCTCTGCAATTGGTTCATACTTCTTCTTCTTCTTCTGGCAATCCCGCAGCAGGCAGCATGTCTCTTCTTCTTCTCTTCTTATTCTTCTGGCAATCCCGCAGCAGGCAGCAGGTCTTCTTCTTCTTCTTCTTCTTCTTCTTCTTCTTCGTCTTCTTCTGGCAATCCCGCAGCAGGCAGCAGGTCTTCTTCTTCTTCTTCTTCTGGCAATCCCGCAGCAGGCAACATGTCTTCTTCTTCTTCTGTCAATCCCGTAGCAGACAGCATATCTTCTTCTTCTGGCAATCCTTCTTCTTCTTCCTCTCCCGTGCCTTCATCTTCTTCTTCTTTCTCTCCCGTGCCTTTCTCTTCTTCTTCTTATTTGTGTTGCTTTCTTATGTACATTCAGCTGGAGGGCAAATTTGGGGAACCTACTTTCAGACGGTTGTTATCAAGCTGAAACCGAGGTATTCATCTTCCATCCTCATTTGTATACTCTACTGCTTATGGCCTTATACTATTGTGTCTTCATTGGGTTTATACTATTATGTCTGATGCTTATATCATTGGGTTTATGTTAATTTTAGTGTGTGTGTTCATATTTCGATCTCTTGTGTTAAATATTAAATTGTTCTTACAACTTTAATTTGTACAAAAAAATAGGTGCACTGTAGTGTTGTATTGTGTTAATAATGGCGTCAAGTGGTGGTTCAAATAGTGCATCTGGGAGCAATATTGTTGATGCTCGTATTGGATCTAGAACGCAAAAGACTGCTGCAGAAGCTAAAAGTAATGTTGGATGGAAGTATGACATTCCAGTAGAGAGAGATATAAGGAAAATACAATGCAAATTTTGTCAGAAAGTGGTGACGGGAGGAATATATCGGTTAAAACATCATTTGGCGTGTACACAAAATGATGTTGGAGCTTGTAGAGCCGTGCCAGACGAAGTGAAAAAGGAATTATGGGATATACTAGTTGGTTTGCAAGAAAGATTATTGAAGAAAACAATCGCCCTCGTAGAATAAGAGTCAAGTGGAACTGCGAAGAGAAAAGTAGAGGATAAAAGCTCTACTAGTTTTTTCAAGAGAAGTGAAAAAACTCAATCTACAATCAACAACATTTTCAAAAAGGATGTGCGAGATGAAGCATGTAATGATATTGCTTCGTTCATCTACAACAACGCAATACCATTTAATGTGGTAAAGAGTGATGAATTCCACAAGATGTGCGAGTCTATTTCAAGACATGAATTGGGTTTCAAACCACCGTCTTATCATGAAGTTAGGGTCAAATATTTGAAGCAACAATATGATTTGACAATGGAGACTCTTGTTGAACATAAAGTTCATTGGAAGAAGCTGTGATGCACAATAATGACTGATGAGTGAACGGATAAAAGAACACTAATAAATTTCTTAGTGAACAGCTCTATGTGAACAGTTTTTCTCAAATCTATTGATGCATCTCAGATGACTAAAACAGCAGACAAGATCTTTCAGATGATTGACGACATTGTGGAGGAGGTAGGTGAAGAAAATGTTGTCCAAGTAGTGACAGATAATGCTGCAAACTACAAAGCTGCCGGAGAAATGTTGATGGCTAAGAGGAAAAAATTGTATTGGACACCTTGTGCCGCGCACTGCATAGACTTGATGTTGGAGGATATGGAGAAGAAGATAGCTGTGCATCATGAAACAATTCCAAGGGCTAGGAGAATTACAACCTATATTTATTCAAGAACTAATATCATATCTATGTTGAAAAAATTTACAAAAGATAAAGATTTGATTAGACCAGGAATGACTCGCTTTGTCACAGCATACCTCACTTTGGGATGTTTTCATGATAAGAAACTTCCATTGATACGAATGTTTAACTCATATGAATGAAAGGGTAGTCGGTTTGCGGCTTCAAGAGATGAAAAATTGATTGAAGAAGTGATTATGGATAGAGAGTTTTGGAAAAATATTGTTATTTGCTTGAATGGGGCATACCCATTGATGAAGGTGCTGCGATTGGTTGATTCAGATGAGAAGCCTGCCATGAGATTCATTTATGAAGAAATGGATATGGCCAAAGAGAGAATTGCACAGACATTTGATGGTGTGCAAAAATAGTAAGTTGGTTTTATTAAATTGTTGATTTGCTCTCTTGCAGTATTGTTTTAACTTTTAACCTATTTAAATTTTTTTCATTGTTTAGTTATCAACCAATAAGGGTGGTTATTGATGCAAGATGGGACAAGCAACACCATCGGCCCTAACATGCGGTGGAATATTATTTGAACCCCCAATTTCATTACAGTCCTACATTTAAGGCTGATTATGAAATAAAACGTGGACTATATGACTGTATTGAAAGAATGATGAGGGAAACGTAGATGAAATTCAAAAATTAATAGCCAGCTTGAGGATTTTAAGAATAAAAGAATATTTTTTGGATCTTTAGTTGCCAAAATCGGAATTAATATCAAAACACCAGCAACATGGTGGGATTCATATGGGGAGGAACATCCAGAACTTCAGAAATTTGCTCTTCATGTGCTGAGCTTGACTTGTAGTTCGTCTGTATGTGCGAGGAATTGGAGTGCCTTTGAAATGATATATTTTAATAAATAAGAAATCTTTTATATGTTGCATTTAAATTATGTTATGTAAATTAACTTATTTTTTTTAGGTACACACAAAAAGAAGAAATCGCTTAAAGCAGAAGACCATGAATGATGTCATCTTTGTGATGACAAATTCAAGATTGGACAAGATGAAAAAAAGGAGTGCGGATAATTACAATTTTGATGATATACCTTCAGATGATGAGTGGATTGTTGAAGATGAAGATGAAGACAATCTGATGGTTGCAGGAGAGGAAGAAGAGGCTCCAAATGAAGCGGATTTGAATACTCCTGATTTCATTGGAGAACTTGCTGGCGCTGCAGAAGAGGACGAAGAGGCAGAGCAACTGATGGTTGAAGGAGATGAAGATGCTTTCGGGGAAAATTTAAATTTTGACTTGAGAGCTTTTTTTTAAAGTACGATTGAACACTATTGACTTTTTGGTATGTAATATTTTAATGTGAATGGTATACAACTATTCATCTATATCTTTTATATTAATATTTTGATGTGATGGTAATATGGTATCATTGGTAATTTGGTATGATATGAAATATTATATTTTTATTTGATGGTATGTAGATTGTTACATATTTCTCATGCTTTTGATTTAATTTTTATTAAAATACGATCTTGCGATCCGTGTCGATCCTACGTTTTACGATCTTAGGGATGCCTCCCGATCTTAGTTAAGATCTCGATCTTCACAACATTGGCTACTCCTGTCTTATCCCTGATACTTTCATTCCTAATTTTATTCAATCTCGCGTGTCCACACATCCACCTAAGCATTTTCATCTCTGCAACTCCCATTTTTTGCTCGTGTACACAATTCACTGCTCAACACTTAGAACCATAGAGCATCGCGGGTCTAATTGCAGTACGGTAAAATTTGCCCTTAAGTTTTAGTGGTACTTTACGATCACATAAGATCCCTGACGCGTCTATCCACTTCAACCAACCCGCTTGGATTCTATGTGTCACATATTTATTAATACCTCCGTCTTTTTGAACTATCGATCCAAGATATTTAAAACACTCACAAAGGGAAATATCTCGATCACCCAACTTAATAACGAAGTCATCTGTCCTTCTTGTACTACTAAATTTAAGCTCCATATACTCTATCTTTGTCATGCTCAACCTAAAACCCTTCTTTTTTAAAGTATCTCGCCAAGATTCAAGTTTGGGTTTACACCCTCGCGAGTCCCATCAACCAAAACGATATCATCCGCAAACAATAAACACCAAGGTATTGCTTGTTGGATATGTCTGGTGAGCTCATCTAAGATAAGGGTAAAGAGATAAGGGCTTAAAGCTGAACCATGATGTAAGTCAACGGTGATATGGAATTCCTGTGTTAATCCTCCAGATGTCCTCACCCTTGGCACTGAATTTGTATACATATCTTTGATTGTGTGAATATATGATATATTTACACCTTTCTTTTCTAAAACTCTCCATAAGATCTCTCTTGGAACTTTATCATAAGCCTTCTCAAGATCATAAACAATATATGCAAATCTTGTTTTATTTCTTGATAGTTGTCAATGAGTCGCCTCAAGAGATGTATAACTTCCATGGTCGACCTCCGTGTCATGAATCCAAATTAATTCCCCGAAATGTTAGTCTCTCGTCTTAATATTCTTTTTATTACTCGTTCTCATAGTTTCATGGTATGACTCATCAATTTAATTCATCTGTAATTAACACAATTTTGTATATCCCTTTTATTCTTATACAAAGATACCAAGATACTTTCTCTTCATTAGTCAAACATCCTTTTTGACTTCAGTATCTTATTGAAAAAACATATAAGACACAATTTTTTCATTTCCTAAATATTTTCATACTTCAATGGGTATATCGTCTGTCTCAACCGCCTTTCCATTTTTCATCTTATTTAGAGAATCTTTTACTTCTGATACTTGAATTTTACGATAAAACATTATGTTCTTATACTTCTCTGGTTTAATTAACTCTTTCAAGTTCAATTCATTATTCTTTATTTCATTATATAGTTGATAAAAATATCTTTTTCATTGTTCCTTAATATCCACATCAACCGTCAAAACTGTATCTGTCTTATCCTTTATGTATTTTACTTGACTTAAATCTCTTGTCTTTCTTTCTCTAGCTCGAGCAATTTTATATATGTCACGTTCTCAATCTTTGTTATCTACTCGCTTATAAAATTCTTCATAATCTTTAAGTCTTGCTTTTCTTACTGTCTGTTTAACTTCTTTTTTGGCGACTTTATACCTGATTAAGTTTTCATCATTCCTACAAGCGTAAAGTGATTTATAATTATCCTTCTTTGCCCTCACTTTGTCTTGCACTTTCTCTTTTCACCACCAAGATTCTTTATTTAGGAGCGCACGACCTTTTGATACTCCAAGTATGTTCTTTTCACTTATCCTTAAATGTGAAGAAATAACTTCTCATGAGCCATTATAATTAACATAAGGATCATCAACTATTTGTTTCATAACTGTCTTTTTTAAAACAACCTGATTTTTCATCTTCAAGTTCCACCACCGAATTTTTTGAAATATTTTTGTTCTCGTCTTAAATTTATTATATTTAATTTGTACATCTAACACCACTAACCTATGTTGTGTTGTCAAACTTTCTCCTGCTATGAATTTGCAATCCTTACAAATCATTTTATCCATTTTGCGAATCATAAAATAATCAATTTGTGATTTATTTGGTCCGATTTTTAAGTTATCAAAGGCGCAAAGCGCACCAAGGCGCAAAGGGCCATGGAGCCTAGGGGTAGGCGCGCGCCTAAGGCATGTGAAGCGCAAAAATGGGGGAAGAAGAAAATTGAGCGAATTGAGTGCCTGAGCAAATTCAACTGAAGCGTATTGAGCAAGCGTATTGGGCGCCCAATTCGCTGAAATTGTTCGAATTGGACGCCCAATTGACTGAAATATAGCGAATTAGGCGAACAATTCGCTGAAATTGAGCCAATTGGGCTCCCAATTCGCATAAATTGAGACAGTTGGGCGCTCAATTCACTGAAATTGAGTCAATTGGACGTCCAATTCACTGAAATTGAGTGAAGGCCAAATGGATGACAGTTGTAACAACTTAACCTCTGAGTTCACGAGCGCCACTGTCGTACCAAATAAACACTAAAGTAGTTGGAAAAGGTTTTGGAAATCTCTTATGAGTGAGTGTTCATGAAATGTTTTAAATTTTAGAATGAGTAGTAAAAAACTCCAATGAGTGAGTGTTGATGAAATGTCTTAAAATTTTAGAATGATGCACGTGGAATGTATAAGTAACTAGTCAACCATCTAACAAATAATCAATGTAAGTGATGAAATTAACAAAGTCAGAAACATTCACTATTGAAATTAGAATGTTATACAATCGAATAAAATCAAGTTAAATCAACTTGAAAATGCTTCAATTAAATTCAAAGAGAATAAACAAGGCAACTGGAGTAAGTCACGGGTAAACATATGAATTATCATCCAAAGTAAAATGCTCTTTCACCAATTGAACAACAATGATAACTATTAACTTCAGCTACAAACTTACATAATAAATAGAAAGTCAGGGAGATGAAATGCTGAGGACCTGGAAGTTACTTCGACTTGTTGTAAACAGACAGGTTGGAGAGAAGAACCACCAAGTTAGCAATGTTTGGAGATGAAATGCTCTTTTACATTTGAAAACAATGATTTGAAAAAAATATTAAGAGATTGTAATGTTTGGCACCAAAAACAAACATAAATCACCAAGTCAACAATCATAAACTATAAACTAATGTGCAAGAAAATAACATAACATCACATCATCACATAGTTTTTTAATTTTTCCTCGGTCTCGTGATCTCGTCATCATTAAGTATTAATTACTCATTGTCTGAATCAATTAAGGTTTCATCTTCTTCACTAAAATCTTCTTTTTCTTCATTGAACTCGGTTTCTTCATCCTCGACATCATCTAAACGCATTGTTGGAGTAGACGTGCTCTTCTTAGATGTGCTCCCCTTGTCAGCTATCAGCTTCCCTTTGGATAAGCGCGTGGAGTAGATGTCTTCTTCTACTCCATTGGCCCTAGCTACTACACCCCGGGTCAATAAATCGTCATCAAAAATTAAATCGTCACCCTGCTCAACCTCTTCATCTTCCTACATTCTTTTCATCAGCCATTCGTTATTATCGTCAATATCTTTCAGCGAGATCGGATCAATACGATCACATGAATCATATTGCCGACACAATGCACGATTGTATTTTACAAATACTAAATCATTTAGAAGCTGTTGTGTTAGTCGATTTCTTTTTTTTGCTATGGACCTGCAACATAACAAATAAATAATTAATCATATAATGATATAAATTAATATTTACATACTTGTTCAAAAAAATTCATACATGTTCAAAAAAAACTTCAGTTATGCTCACATCCGGATAAACTGCAAGTGAGACTTAGAACCTTTACAATAAATTTAGTCAGATTATGAGTATCAGCTCCATATGATTGTCATCATTCAGCTGCCCTAAAAAATGAATATTAAGAAATTAATAAATCATTCTTAGTAAATAAATTATTTATTTGAAACTTGGAATAATATTTAATTTACTAACCAGGGGACTTTGTTTTCATATGCCGAACTGCAAATTGCATTCCAAATAAACCTTCGACATTTCTATAGAAACTTAGGCTTCATTTGTTTCGGCGGTGGCGGGTTGATTCGGCGGGTGGAAACGGAGTGTTCGAAACGGAGGGGGGAGGTGGCTGCTTGAAACGGAGCTTTTTGAGGCGTTTCTCAAGACGGGCGGGTGGAAATGGAGCAAACGCCGCCGGAGGTTCATTTGTTTACCCATCTTCCGACGGCGTTTGCCCAAAACGGAGCACCGAAACGCCCAAACAAATAGAGGCTTAGTTGGTCCATAATTTTATCTTGAATGGCAGGATTTGGAATGAGCCTTTGCATTGTTTGATATAAACCTCTCATGATTTCACTATCTAATGTCATTGAAGCTGATTTAAATAATAAGCAATTCCGGATTAAAATAATAAGTCGTCGCATGCAATGGTCGATGAAGCTGATTTTCCCATCTCATGTCGATAATCATGAAAACTTCTTTATATTTTTTTCTTTTTCAGTGAAAGAGTTCATGATTGTCTCTTTCGCTCTATTCATAGCCTCATAGATATAACTCATAGTCAGTCTTTTCTCCCCATCTATCAATCTTAGTACCCAAACTAAAGGTCCAAAAATCTTCACAATAGTACTCTAGAAAGAGACCGTGTATATAATGCTTTGTACTTGCTTACCTCCCATTTTTTTGACCCACTTGCTTGATATCCACTCAGGTGAAGTGAACATCTTTTTAAATTGGTCCTCTGCTTATGAATGCGCTGAAGAGCAAGGAATGAAGTCGCAAACCTAGTAACAGCAGGTCTAACAAGCTTCACCTGTCCTGTGAAGCTCCTTAGCATGTTGACTAGTCCAGGCCGAACATAAATATAACTATTTACGCTCATTGCTCTTTTAATTGTTCTACTAATGCTATATATCTTTCCAATATCCTCCAATATTAATTCGATGCAATGGCCGACACATGGTCTCCAATATAAATGTGCTCGTTTTGCTTCCAATAATTTTCTTATTTCATAACAAACACATTCATAGTCAATATATGACATTAAAATTAAATAAATATTAAATAATGATGATTAATGATATATTTACCTGCTAGTACATTATTGCTTGCACTATCAGTAACAACTTGAATGACATTGACCTCTCCAACACGTTCCACTACTCTACCAAGCAATTCAAACATTCTCTCTCCAGTCTTCGCGTAATCAGATGCATCAACAGATTCCAGGAAAACTATACCTTTGGGTGAATTCACCAAACAATTTATAAGAGTTCTCCGTTTCTTATCTATCCATCTGTTTGCCATGATAGAACATCCAAACGACCTCTACTCATCCTCATAATTCTTCATCATATTCTTAACTTCAGTTACTTCATTATTCAACAAAGGCACGCGAACTTCATGGCAACTGGGTGGTTCCAGTCCAACCCCAAACTGTCCAACAGATTCTATCATCACTGCAAAACTAGGATAGGTAACCACATTAAAAGGAATAGCTGCATCATACATCCATTGAGCTATATGCTTGCAAGCCCTTTCTCTAAGTTCTTTCTTACACGCTTCGTTAATTGAAATTTGCTTCATTAGCTTTTGTTGGCATTTTTGTTTCATTTTCTCAATATTAGGTGCAAAACAAACATCCATCGGTCCTTTGGTCCTAGGCTTTTTAGGCGCACCGTTTGGACCGCATCCATGAATCTTCGCACCGACGTCATCCATATCCTCATCGCTTCCAAAGGTATCTACATCTGCAAAGTCCGAGAATGCTTGTTTTTTGTATTGATTACAATCATTTTCTTTTCCATATAATCTTGAATTTATGTCATTACATGTTGTGGGCATTTGAGACAAACTTTGATATTTCTAAATTCCCCAACTAGGTGTTGTTTCGCACGATAAATTCCACCCTTGTGACTTTCTTACAGAAAATGCAAATTAAATCATTTTTATTAGTAACAGATGTCTGACGCACATACTTCCAACCTGGATCAATCCTAAATTGGACACTGGATGAACCAGATCCACTCGCATCCATTTCCAGCTATTAAAACATTTTACAAAAAAAATAATTACATAGGAA